>JASAMY010000369.1:0-125634 GCA_030248085.1 Paralinhomoeus sp. GSCO2_6 | reverse complement strand
AAACGTAGGTACTACTGTACACGCGCTTGCAGAGTACATTGACATACGTGAGAGAGGGCAAGCAAATACGCAATGCTAATCATAATATTCACGCAACTGCTACAGTAGTGCTTCTTTGTACACGACGTTTCTTGTCAGGCCCTCGTCGCTTTTTCTGAGAGCGAAATGCAGTCTGTCAGGTGCTCCGACGCGCGACGCGGCAACCTAGAGCTGGCCGTGACTGAACACGGGCTGGTTGAGCCAGACGCCGACGTTCTGCAGCGTCTGTCCCTGACTCTTGTTGATGGTCATGCAGAAGGCCGGCCGGACGGGGAACTGCCGCCGCTTCCACTTGATCGGCGCGATCGCGTCCACCGGAGACAGCTCGATACGGGGGATGAACACCGTGTCCCCCTTGCGCTCTCCTCAATCAAACAAAACATTGTGTGGGGGAGGGGCGAGTGGTAAGCTGGCGGTGATGAAGGGCGTACTCGGAGCAGAAATCGGTACTTTCTGGCAGACTCTAGTCTAAGTACAGTGAAAAAGCCCATACATAATGCAAGACTTGCAAGAATTTTTTTCGTCGGCTTTACAATGTGAGAATGTTATTGCACTTCATGGGGTACGTAGGAGAAGATTCCGGAAAATTCTGGGGAGGGGGGGGGGGGGGGGGTCGGGAGCGCAGCAAACTTCGGAACTGTGGGAGGGTGGGGGCATCACAGGCGTGGTACTGTAGCTTGTGCAAATTATCCATACAATGCTATGTATGTGTTTCATGCATATATTTACGACAATGTCACTCTCATACGCTGTACCTGATGCGATCTTGCAGCTAAGCAACCTCTCACCAATGTCGACCACAATCAATCTGGTACCGTTGCAGAGCCCTTCCCTCGCGTTGATATTCCGCATCAACATGACTACCATTTGTTTCTAAAAGCGTCCGCTTCTCGCAGAAAATTAAACACACATGAAGGTAGGCAGCACGCACAAACGCAAGTATGCTTGAGCAAATTGTGGCAAATTGGGCGTATACCCACCATGCCTCATACCTGTAACGGGGGGGGGGGGGTGCGGGTTACTCTCCCCCCACTATTTTTAGCACCCCCCCAACCGCGCCCCCAGAATTTTCCCCAGGGATTTTCACTCCGTCTATAATGATAAAGTGAGTAAATTTTGGTATTTTTCGAAGCTTTTCAGTGTTATTAACCCTAAAACAGCTAAATAACAGTCAAAACCCTATTTATGCCAACTTTTGACCGAAAAGTACCAGTACAAGTAAAAAGTTTTTGCTCCAGCCCCCCCCCCCCAACTCGCTCTGACCGGGTTACAGGTATGCCATACCTTGAGGTGCAGCTCGTGTGGCGGTAGTCCAGTAGGAGTTAAGCTGTTCAAGTATTCAACCGGAAACCGCGTTGAGTCCGCTGCCTCGCAAGTCATGTCAGCACTGTATAAAATCGTAGCTGGCCCAGGAAAATTATCGATAATTGCACGGTTGATCGCGTCTACTTCTACGTTTTTTGGGGCCAAAATCGCTCTGCCGCTCAACCAATCGATCCACTCAGTTTCTGGCCCATTCAATTTACCCAACATATCTGGGAAGATCGTCTGGGCAAATCTGAGCATAGACTCTTTTTCTGTGTCACTATTTGAGTCATTGATTTCAAATAAATTGACCCCAGGCATTTCTGACAGCCGAATTTTGTCTGGGACGCCTTCAACTGGTATATTGCCATCACCAAGATTTATAAGCCACTGATCAAACTGTTGCAGCGCTGGATCGAGTCCAACTCTCAGATTCTCAGATAATTCACAAATTTCAAAAAGAGGCCACAATTGAGATTTTCTAATTGACCCTGCCATAATAGCCGCTCTGGACGCCTTTGGGAGTACTGGCAACACCTATAAACACAAAGCAGACATGTGTGGCTTTGATTTGACAGCAATATTGGAATCTGCACACTACAAAAAAAATTAAGCAATCAGATAAGGCAGCAAAAATACCTGTCTAAAGTCACCAGCCAGCATTAAAACTTTTCCTCCAAATGGTAACGTGTTGTTCATCACATCCTTAAGAACCCTGTCCAAACCATCCAATAAATCTTTGTGCATCATAGGTGCCTAAAACAGTGTGAGCAGACAAATTAGGACGCACAGACCCTGTGCAGAGGGCGGGGTGTGGGGGCGAAGGGGGGGGGGGGGAGGGGGGCAGCAGAGAAGAGAACACTTTAGTTTACCGCCTGTCTCACTGTCTGTGGCCTTTTTATGGAACGGGTAGTCAAATGAAAACTTTGAGCACAAACGCGATAGAGCCACCCCCATAGAATTATGGGTACAGACCTGTCACCACTTGCGATGCACTGTGGGGGAGGGGGGGGGGGAGCTGGTAAGCAGGTTCGTTAGAGGCGCAGCGCAGGTCATGAACGATGAGGGGGCAGCCTTGTTGTTCAGCCAGAATTGGTCAATTAACATAAAACTGTTTGTTTTGGGTACGAAAAAAATTGAAGGCGTGCTCCGCATTTTTATTTTTTATTTTGGAAGTTCGAGACCAAAGTCCCCCCAGGTGAGAGGGGGACCGCATGGGTCCTTGGGTACCTCTGCCTTCTACAAGACCGATGAAAACAGCGATCAGGGGGCACAGTTTTGGCGTGAGCCCCTTGCCCAAGGGGTTACTGTTATTTGGCAGTCTTGCCATGCTGAGGATTGAACTCCACACCTTGCGGTTTGGAGCCAACGCCTTAGCCCAACTGCGCAAACAGCCGCAAAAACTCATTTCATATGCACCTTTTGTGTTTCTCTACTTTTTTGGGTTCAAAAACACAGGTGTTGAATATTCTGATCCACTGGGTCTGGCAACCTGGGGGAGTAAACGGCCCTTGGGGGGGGGGGGGGGTTCCCGAGGGAGTAGAGCTAAAACCAGAACAAAAACAATTGATGTACATAAATAGGCACTTTTTTCAACGCTGTTTACCTCGTCCCAGACGATGCATCTTGCTCCACGAATGACTGATGCAACGGTGTCATTTGGCTTGATGGAGAAGGTCATAGTGTCACTGTGGTGTAGAGGCACTTTGAATCGGGAATGAAATGTTCTACCGAGCAACAGTAAATTCGCAGCAATTCCGCTGCTTGCAACTGCAACAGCAACATTCTTTTCACTGTTGAGAGTCCGTGCAGCGGCCAGTACGGTATTGATAGTAAACGTTTTCCCAGTTCCGCCTCTGGCATCAATAAACACCGCCAGTGGCTCATCTGCTTGGATGGCATTCATTACTTTTTCAAATATTCTCCTTTGAGCAGTTGTTAGCTTTAGCAGCTGGAGGCTGGCCAATTGTTCTTCAGCTTCCAAGTTAAAATTCGTTTCCTCTTGCAGTGCGACTGACAACCGAGTCACAGGTTGTTCTTCGGTCAGCTGATTCAGATGTTCATGCTCAGCTGCTGTCACTGCTTCCAAATTAAATGCGTCCATGGAGAGTCCCAAATGGAGCAGTCGCTCTTCAACGTTCGCTCTGACCATCAACAGCAGTTCGTCCTCACTGGCCTCTGGCAAGCGCCACCGAAAATCATCAGTCCATTCTTGCCAATGTCTGTCAAACAGCTGACGCGGATTCTGGGGCTCACAGAAGGCCAGCAGGACCACAAACAACGCCCGCAGTTGTTTGGGCATGTGGAAATGAGCCCCTTCCACCAAAACACTCTCCCATTCACCATCATCCAGTAAAAGTCCCAAAGCCATGCAAACTGCTTTGTATGAGTCCAACTGTTCACCAGCGACCATCTTCATGTCGTCATATCCTCTCTTGCCTAATAAATGCAGATTAGTTTGTGAGTGCGTGCCCCTCATTGAAACGAAGGGTTAAAAAAAAAATTAGGAAATTTGTGGTGGTGGGGTGGGTCTGGGTGTCTTGTGGTGGGGGGGGGGGGCGTCAGGGGCGGACCCCCTATATTTATTGCATGCATGCGTGTGTGCATAGTCGCTTGCAGATGTGTCTCTCTGTGTGGTGTATGTCATGAAAAATTAAATAAAAAGAATTATAATAATAAATAATGATATTAAAATTTTAAAATTGTGTTACTGCTGCATCGCATCGACAAAAAAAAGAGGTAGATGCAAGCATACCGATGCAGTGATTGTGATTCAGAAGAATTCTCAAATAGAACTCATCTCCCGCCAATGGATGAATAGTGTGAAGCCGACCAATAGTTCCTCGGAGACCCTGCACACGTCTCTTCCACTTGCAGGTTCTGCGATCGAACGTATACTGCTTTGGCATATCGATATATTTGGTCTGACAGTCTGGATTTTCGGCGTTGAATTTGAAAAACGCATCCAGCTCTGTTGCCTTTGGCGCCTGTGCAGCCACTTCAGCTTCTTGGCCTTCTTCGAAAGTTACATACTGCTCATTCTCCATGTGGATCCTGAGGCTCATGACTGCAGGGTGCCTGTTCGTAATGGGGAACTGAAACAGCCTCCAGCAAGCTTCACTTGAGCCAATGGAGCGAAGATCTTGATAAGTTGAAACTTCATCAGCATTTCGTTCAACAGAGACCATAGCGCGATCCACCCCTTTTGTCACGTACTTGAACAAGTATTTAGCGGCTGTTGGAGAAATGCATGCTTGCACATTGATGTGCGCATTAAATCGCAACAGCAAGTATGGATTGTAAGGCACAATCCAACTGTTGTCAATCCACTTAGGGGCGCGGTCTCCCGACCTCACATGCTGGATTCGCCTACCGCCATCTTCAGGAGAACGTCTGCGGTATGTTGGATAGAACGCTGAGTCCTCCCATTCAGTGACTGGTGTGAAAGCCGCTGGGAAATACTTTCTGCACCAGCCAGCTTCGTCTTTGCAGCGTTCACTGCATGAATGGACCATGTTGTTCAAAACAATGTCTTGCAGTCTTTGAGCCTGTTCTCTCTGTGGCCCTTCAGGGAACTGAGCTGGGTCAGGTGGCAGCTCAGCACAAATTACTTCATCCACATCGTCCGCAGTTCTCAAACGACTTTCAGGTGAAAGAATAACCAAAATGTGAGCATGTGGCAGTCCTAAAGAAGATGAAAGATTATAAATGTGAGCATGTGGCAGTCCTAAAGAATATGAAAGATTATAAAGTTGCACTGTATGCTTTTGCTTTCTCTATTTGAAAACAATTGGCAGAGATGTGGCACTGATGACTTAATAACCCAAGGACAGGGTGCAGCAATCCACCAAACCTGTAACTGGGTGGAAGAGAGGGGGAGGTGGGAGCATATGTTCCCTCGAGCTGGTAGGCAGAGGGGGTTGAGGGCAGGGGAGGGGAG
Source organism: Paralinhomoeus sp. GSCO2_6 (assembly GCA_030248085.1). Lineage (NCBI taxonomy): Eukaryota > Metazoa > Nematoda > Chromadorea > Monhysterida > Linhomoeidae > Paralinhomoeus > Paralinhomoeus sp. GSCO2_6. The sequence continues at coordinate 120,350 of JASAMY010000369.1, read as the reverse complement.
ACGACCCAAGAACCCAATGGTGGGACAGGAGAGACGTCCCTGAACACAAAAGGGGGTAGTTGGGGGTCCCCACGAAATCATTCTGAGCAAAATGCAAAATCCGCAATTCAACCACTCTGAAAATGTTAGTAAAAAATCAGAAAAAGGTAGAAAAAACACACACACACATGCACGCATGCACGCACAAAATGAAAGTATACAGTAGCAAAAAACTGCACAAAAAGTACACATACAAGTAAAAATAAAAAGCCAGCATACTCACCTCGCTTCTGGAACTCTACAACATGCATTATCGCTGCACGTTGTCCAAACACATGCCCTTTATTTATTTCATCCAAGAGTGCCTTTAGTTTCAAATTGAATACTCTTGCCAACAAGTCAGGTCTGTCTTGGCTCCTTTGTCCTTAAACCAAGGATGTATGGCGAACAACAATCAAGAATTAAAAAACATACCCACTGACATGTGGTTAGGTAGAAAAAGTTAAAAATTGCACACTTCCGAAACTGCTTTTTTCACGTCAAAACTGTACAACTGGCAGCTTTTTTTGGCTAATTAGAAGCCGTTTTGAGGTTTTGATAACTGGGGGGTTAGGGGGGGGGGGGGGTGGTACACTCAGTATGGTGACCCATTTTTTCACCAAAAAGTACCAGTATAAGTACAAAAAAAGGTCGGCTACACCCCCCCATTTTTGCTCCACTCACCCCCTCCCCAAAATGACCCTCCCCTGCCATTTACAACCACCCCCCGCCCACTCTGCCAGACCAACTTATATGGTTTTAATTACCGCCTTCGAAAATTTGGAATAAAAAAAGACAACAGGAGTCATTTAATTTTTTATTCTACTGAATACCTATTCAATGTAATGCAACAGAAAGCCAAAAAACATACCATCCAGCAGAGACTCAAGAACCTCTGGCCACTGTGGATTACACGTAATTGTAATGAACAGGTCAGGCTTATGAAATTCTCGACAAATTGCGATTGCGTCCTGAAAAGAATTTCATAGAATCTGTATTCACTCCCATGCTAATACATATATATAAATACTGTACGCATGCACGCGCACACACGACATGCAAAAGAACAAAACAACTGAAAACTACTTGAAAATGTGCGTGCATGTATCTTGGGCTGCCAACAAATGAGGGAGGCAATATCACTTGTTTGCCAGATCTCAATGCCTCAGCTAAGCCGTTTGCTCCAACATCATGCACATCTTCACAAATTCGTTTGTACTTTTCCCCTCTCAGTTTTGCTTGATTAAACGTGACAAACTTGAGCCGCTGATTCTCAACTTTTGCAAAAGCAATGCAGCAGAACTCTTGCAGAAGGCGTCCAGCTCTACAGAAATTGCATTGGGTCAAACGCGCGCGCGCACACAGACGCGCGCGCGCGCGGGCGCACACACACACACACACACACACACACACACACACACACACACACGCACGCGCACACATGTACACACGATTTCCATTTCACGACTAATGAAATAAAAATTAAAAAAAAACTTGTTCTACTGGACTTAATCCCAAATTACCTCAGCAGTATGTCGAAATGTCCTGTCACAGGCTCGCTTCGCACTTGCAGGTGATATGCATAGAATTGTAAAGGTGAGCACTTTCTTGTAGTACCAGGCTTAGCTGGCAGCTTTAAGTGCCAGCCATCCACACCAGTTGGAAACAGAAGGACAAAATGCAGAGGGTCGGCAGCTCTGCTCGTGTCTTCGATCACCTCAGTGTGACGCCCTGGACCACGCAAGCCCACCACAAAGTGGCCACTTAGTGGAGCGTCATCCTCGGTGACAACTGAATATGCAACACATCACACACACACACACACACACACACACACACACACACACACACACACCAAAACAGACAGACACACAGGCTTGGGTAAAAAAATTTCTTTTTTTTTTTTAAATTAAAAAAAACAAACAATTTTTTGTGAAGTTTTTATTAAAATGTTCTCAGAGACCTTTAGTGTCAATAACAGCGAACTAAGGCATTAAAAGCCGCTTAAAGTGCATTTTAATCAACGTTTTACTGCTGATAGTTTTTTTTTTATTGAGTCGGACTACGACTATGACTATCCAGACTTGTTTTGCAGCCTCCAGAACACCTCCAATAGTGCAAATTATGGTTATTTAGCTCATCCAGGTTGCTACTAAGTAGGTATCTAGGGTTTAAACACACTAAAACCGTTGTTTTTGCCTATTTTTAGCACTTTTTAGACGATTTTAAGTTTTTTGTTTAAAAAATTCCAATAAAAACAATATTTTTCAAGTTTTTTTATTTTTTTTTATTTTTCCCATGTCTGCACATACCTGATATTTCTTGAAATCCTGGATTGTAACGCCTCACGTGTTCGCCTTCTGGTCTCTTGCTTTCATTAATCACCAAAACTAAAGACTCTGAACCAGTTTTGGCAATTTCACAGACGTGCAATAGATCCTGCACATAACCATTGCAACGTTTTAGTTCCTGTTGCAAGCGCTTCAACAACGAGCTGAGCCGATTCCTGTCTGCAAAAGGAGTGCTCGCAGGCAGGCTCATGGTATCCATTCTCAACTGAGCCTCATTGCCCATGTCAGGGTCGAGAACGTAAAGCTGAGAGAACACTGGAGGTGTTCCATCAGTTGCTTGCAAAGGACCCATTCTGATGTAAACCTTGCCTTGGATGGCAACAGAGGGACGCCACCCACGCCCCTCAGAGGCCAGTGGGTCTCTAGCCCTAAGTGAAGCCAAAGCCAAGGCATTATTCAACTGCCGACTGAATTTTCTAAAGGTCGTAGCATCTTCTGTGTCACTTCTCCATAACGTCTTGAACAAGTCTGGCATTTCAGTGAAAAGCGACTCTAGCACAATATTGCCATTTGAGCAACACATCTGCCCAGTCTCACTCTTCCACTTGATAGCATGACAGTGCAAGCACATTGTGAATGCTTTAAGAACATGTACTTGCTGCTGACAAACATTGGTTAAACCAAACAAAAACAACAACAGCAAAAAGTCAAGCAAAAATTTGCAAGTACACATTCCAGCTCCTCCTCCATCGTTTAGAAATGTGTTAAGTCCACCAAAATAGCACTCTTCGATCAATAGAGTTCCATTGAAGATGGAACTGACTTGGCGTGCAACAAAATGCGTATGATGCCGATTTGCACGTTGGCGACGCATTTGCAAAATCCTCAGTTCTCGCTCAAGTGGCCCTTCTGCAGCTCGAGCAGCAGTCTCACTCTGCCTTCGCTCCATCTAAAGAGTATTCTGCCAAGCAACAAGTATGCAGAAAATCTGAGTGGGGTAGACCAATCTGAGAGGGCTATGGTAGTGTGTGGTGGCACAGGTGTATGTTGGGTCAGGTCACCCCCCACCCCACTGGCTGTAACAGTCCCGCTTTTTTTTAGGGAGCTACCCCCCCCCAGGCCATCCCTCCATCCTGGATAAGTTGTGGGAGTGTAGTGTGACCCAAAAAGCCCTGAAAAGTGACATTTAGCACCAATTTTGGACCAAAAGTACCCATTTACAAGCTATTTTGGAGTGAAGTCTTCTATTTTGAACCCGCCCCCTACACAATTTCCAATCCCGAACATTTTACCCAGGATGGCTCTATTCAATATTTTTTGTACCAATGGGTACTTTTTGGTCCAAATTGGATGAAAATAAGCTCTGAATAGCACTTTTAGTGGCGAGTTTCTAAGGGGGGGGGGGGGGCTTGAGTTTCTGGGAGAGTGGAGTTTCTAGGGGAGTGGTGAGTGGAGGGGGAGGCTCAGCAGAAAAATGCAGACACGTGTTATGACTGTTTCATATTGGTGCATACCAGTCGGGCCTGACGCTGTTCATCGGTTTCGCCTGCCCTTGAGGTCGAAGTGCGCTGGCGCTGCTCCAACAGACGAGCCTGACGATCTTCATCGGTTTCGCCTGCTCTTGAGGTCGAAGTGCGCTGGCGCTGCTCCAACAGACGAGCCTCACGATCTTTATCAGTTTCGCCTGCTCTTGAGGTAGAAGCGTGCTGGCGAAGGCCTGAGAGACGAGCTTGGCGCTCCTCCTCGGTTTTGCCTGCTCGTGAGGTCGAAGTACGCTGGGACTGGTCAGACAGACGGGCCTGACGCTCCTCATCGGCTTCCCGATTTCTTTTTTCTTTTGCCCTACGTTGGGCCCTTGAGGTCCGCCCAATGTCTGATTTTCGTTTAGGCATACCAGACCAGAACAATGAGCCACCTCCAGAACACTTGCTTCAACAACGCAAATTGCCGCAACTTCGCAAATCTGCCCACCCCAAACAACAACGACAGCTTCAACGCCAATCCAACTAAAGAACAAACGCTTCGCTTCGCTTCCAACAAAACAACAAACACTTCGGCAATTACTATTTAATGCATGCAACGCAATGCATGCAATGCATGCAATGCATGCAGAGCCAATGTCCAAAAAAAAAACAAAAAATATCAAAAATTGACCTTGCTCATGACCATCTCGGGGTCGCGAGGATTCGATCGAGCCATCGCGCGTGCGTGTACGTCAAGCGGTTCGCGAGTTTACTCGAAACAAACATACAAACAAACCCGTGCGCGCGGCGCATTTGTAAGTAGATCGTGGATACCGCAAAATCGTGCCACCGACACGACCGACACGACCCTGCGGAAAAGTACATCAGCAGTCGCCTGGCGCAGCTCAGCGCTTTGTATAGATCGTGGATACCGCAAAATCGTGCCACCGACACGACCGACACGACCCTGCGGAAAAGTACATCAGCAGTCGCCTGGCGCAGCTGACGGCTTCGTGGACAGTGGAAACCACGGCGTAGATTGTACTATCCAGATCGTGGATACCGCAAAATCGTGCCACCGACACGACCGACACGACCCTGCAGAAAAGTACATCGAGAGTCGCCGAGTGCTGTTGAATGTTGATGTTTTCACAATTTTCAGAAGATACTTTTGATTTGATCGATACCATAGTCGATTTCTATCGATACCGTAGTCCATGAATATTCTTATGGGGCCACATGGGGCCGCAAACGACTCCTGAGTCAGGAAGTCAACCAATGCAACCAATGCACTTCTGCAATACAGGAAAACATTTCACCTTTTTTGTTGTAACGCTTTATTCTTGCGTCATTGCATCTCCAGTCATTACTTCAGAGTCAGCTAATAATAATTGGCTTTTTTGTAATTTGCATGGTTGCTCACATATGTTCATGCACCTTGATCTGCAGGCGCAAAGCCTTTGGACCTGGTCTAAGCTAGGATCGAGGTCCGACGGTTCCGATTCCATTCCAGCGCGCCGTGGGCGGGCGGTTTTCGGCGGGCTTGGGCTTGTGTCTTCCTTATGTCGTCTTTTTTTGGCAAAGCACAATTGTTGTGTCTGCGTCCGCTGCGTCCGAAACCTAAGTGAAGCCTAAGCCTAAGCGAAGCATAAGCCTAAGCCAAATCAAGGCCAAAGCATAAGCCTAAGCAAAGTCTGGACTAAGCCTAAGCAAAGCCTAAAATTAAGAAAGTTTTCATCGGACGCAGCAGCGGACGCGGACGCAGCAATTGTTTTCAGCCGTTTTCTTTTTCGGGGAAATCCAAGTTCATTGGGCCATTGGACCGCGCAAAACGCACAACAATATTTTATTTATTACGTTTAATGCGTCGATGATCAGTGCTCAACACCAAGAAAAACTAAAACAACGCACCACTAAAACGCTAACACATACACGCGCATGCGTGCGTGCGCCCACTCGCGAGTCCGTGCGTGCGTGCGTGCGTGCGTGCGTGCGTGCGTGCGTGCGTGCGTGCGTGCGTGTGTTTGTGCGTGCGTGCGCGCGCGCGCGTCTCCGTGTCCATGTGTGTGTGTGTGCGTGCGTGCGTACATGAGTGCGCGTGCGTGCGTGGGTGCGTCCGTGTGTGTGTGCGTGCATGCGTGCATGCATGCTGCGTGCGATCGAGCGTGCGCGTGCGTGCATGCACGTGTCCATGTCCATGTGCATGCGTGTGCGTGCGAGCGTGCGTGCATGCGTGCGTGCGTGCGTGCGTGCATGTGCGTGCGCGTGTCCATGTCCATGTGCGTGTGCGGGCATGCGTGCGTGCGTGCGTGCGTGCTTGCGTGCGTGCGCGTGCGTGCATGTGCGTGCGTGCGCGTGTCCATGTCCATGTGTGCGTGCGTGCGTGCGTGCGTGCGTGCGTGCGTGCGTGCGTGCGCGCGCGCGCGTGCGTGCATGAGCGTGTAATACAAGTTTTTATAGCGCTAACACCTGTAAAACAAAGTAAAAAATAATAAAAAGTTCAAGTAACGGACATCATAACCACTACACCATTGATCTGTACGTAACTGTTTTCTAAACACTTCTGATAAGTCAGAAGCACGCATAAAATGTGCTGTATTATCATATAATTTATTTATCACATGGATTACAGCAGCTTCAGTAGTGCCACTCTTATTTTGATGGTAAAATGTGCCAAGCAAGCTTCATACAAAATTTCAGCTCAAGCTGCATTGCAGACAGAACCCACATACAGTTATACTACTGTAGAAAAGGATAATGCTATATCTTGTCATTACTGTAGCAGATTGGAAAACGAATGCCAGATTCGTGATCACCACGGTCGATTAAATATATCCCAAGCAGATTTGACACTGAATTCTCAAATTCGATCAAACGCAATTTGCATATTCAATGCGTCGTATCTCGCGATTACGGTGTCGCACTGGAAAACGGATGTGATATTCGTGATCAGCACGGTCGATTACATATATCCCAAGCAGAATTGACACTGAATTCTCAAATTCGATCAAACACGTATGCGAAATTTGCATAACTCAAGGATTACGGTAGCTATCGCAAATCCGGCCCCTATTTGACGGTGAAGTTTCCCACGGAAGCTTCATACAAAATTTCAGCTCAATCCGTCCAGCGCAACTCTCCGGGCTGCGTTGCAGACAAACAAACAAACATTGTGCTTTAGTAATATAGATGTAGCATCAAATCCAGGTAGTGAAACATTCAAAGACTTCAAAAATGCGAATTATGAAATTATGGTAGATGCATTGATAAATAATTATGATTGGGCAGTTGTTTTTGAAGGTCTGTTTGATATTAATGCTCTATGGTCGACTTTTTCTGCTATTTTGAATAACTTAATACAGCGTCATGTGCCTCTTCGCATCGCCAAACAGAAACAAAATCCCCCAAAAAAACCTCACTGGCCTGCTTCCGTTTGGAGACTGCATAAGAGGCAACATGACCTGTATATCAAATATAAAAAGTCAAACACTGCTCAGGCATATCAGAACTACCTAGCCGCTGCCAAATTAGCCCGGGAAGCCAAAAAAACGGTGCACGCAAAAGTCGAATTTGGAGTTCTGAATTCCAAGAATAAGAAGAAATTCTTTTCATATGTAAACGGAAAAATGCGCTGTAGGCAGACAATACCTGCTCTGCAGAAATCTAATGGAAACATGGCCTTCAGGGACCAAGATAAAGCCGATTGCCTCAATAAATTTTTTGCTTCTGTGTTTATTGAGGATGATGGAGTCCTACCCCAGTTTCAAATCCAAAGACATGAGAATATGCCTAATGAAATTAATTTCGCCCCATGGGAGGTATACTATGCATTAAACTCCCTTGCCAACAAACTCAGTTCTGGCCCCGATGGCTTCCCTCCAATTTTATTTAAGAATCTGAGATTAGGTCTGTGTAAAGTCCCTACCCCTTCCCGCCCCCATTCCCCCTTCGTCTTTGTTATCCCCTTTTGTATTTATGGCGCAAGTCGAACCAGTGTTGTACAGTAGCTGGTGAATTGCGTCAGCCGGCTGTCTGACGATGGTTTAGCGTGGCGCGTTTTCCTATTTCTACGCGCCTGTGCAGTGACCGATACGTCTGTCGGTCACTCTGTGCGTTTTCTCGGCTTTAGAGCGCGTTCCCTTTTTGAGAGTTGGGCCGCGCGAGTGCAGAGTGGTGCGTGAGAAGCAGGCGCGTGCGACTGTTGTGCCTTCGGGCTTCGGCGCGTCCTGGCTTTGGAGAAAAAGGGAGGGAAAGAGAGAGGTGTCCGTCCACTACACAGTAGCGCGGCGCGACACGAGTGTGGGTTGGAAGCCGAAGGTCGAACACAGGGAGAGAGCAGAGAGGGGGGCGAGCGCGCGGGAATCGAGGGCCACGGGGGCGGGCGATTTTGGGGAATTTTGGGGAGAGGGAGAGCGAGTAGCCGCCGCCGCTCTCGGCCGAGGTTGAAGGGGCGCGAGGTCGGGCAGGTTTGGGAAGAGCTGTGTGCCTCCCACCGGCCGCCAGCTTCCGAGCTGATACCTCACCCCGTTGCCTCCTCCGCCGTCAGCAGCTGCGCGGTCAAGACCAGCAGCCCCAGCTGTCGCCAGCCGTCGTCGCCGCTCGTCAGTCGCAGCCCAGCCTTCCTGCCCACTCCACTTTGCACTGGCAGAACCCTTGGCATATATTTTTAATTTTTCGTTTCGCCTGGGCAAATTACCAGATGAGTGGCGGTTGGCAAATGTCACCCCTATATTTAAGAACAAGGGTTCAAGCTCAGACGTCAGCAACTACAGGCCAATCAGTCTAACCAGTGTTGCATGCAAGGTGATGGAAGGACTAATTGCTAAATCACTGACTGCTGCTTTTGACCAAAGCTCATTAATTACATCCAGTCAACACGGATTCATGCATAAAAAATCAACCATTTCCCAGCTACTTGAATGTTTCAATGACTGGACAAAAGCAGTAGACAGTGGCCATTGTATCGATGTCATATATCTCGATGTTGCCAAAGCCTTTGACACAGTTAGTCACCCAAAGCTTATGCATAAATTGAGATCATATGGTATTGGGGGACATTTGCTCACCTGGTTGTCTGATTTCCTATGTAAACGTTACCAACGAGTCCATATCAGTGACTGTCTCTCTAACTGGGAACCAGTCACCAGTGGTGTTCCACAAGGGTCCACTTTAGGACCCTTATTATTTTTGCTCTACATTAATGATTTACCTGCCCAGGTTGTTTCTGCCTCTGTGAAACTTTTTGCTGACGACTGTAAGCTTTACCTGTGCGCACCCAAGAGCAACCCGAATTTTGCCCCACTTCGTGCCGATCTAATGGCAGTAAAAAACTGGTCTACAGTGAACCAACTAAAATTAGCGCTAAAAAGAGCTCCGTCCTCCACATGGGCAGAAACAACCCAGAGTATAGTTACGAAATCGATGATGTTTTGCTACCTGTTGAAAATACAGTCAGAGACCTTGGCATATTGGTTTCCGACACTTTAAAATTCAATGAGCACATTCAAGCAACGCAAAAATCCGCCTTTATTGTGTCATATCGCATTTTTCAGTGTTTTCATACAAAAACCAGAGATTTTCTTTTCTGTATGTTTAAAACTTATGTGAGACCAAAGCTCGAATACGGCTGCGAAATTTGGAATCCCACCTATCAAACCTACATAGACATGATTGAGCGAGTCCAAAGGTCGTTCACAAAACGCATTCCAGGTCTACAAAATTACGCCTATCATGAGCGACTCAAAATCCTAAACACTCTATCCCTGGAAAATAGAAGGAAAATTTTCGACCTGGTTTTGGTATACAAATTGCTCAACGGTCTGGTTAAAATTGACTACAACGCATTCTTCACACTTGGTACAGATAGGCGAACCCGTGGTCATTGTAGGAGGTTGGTCAGGACCCATGTACGCACAAATACCAGAGCCCACTTCTTCTCTGAAAGGGTTATCCCATTGTGGAATGGACTTCCAGAACATATTGTCACAGCACCATCTCTGACGACTTTTCGTAATATGCTAAAATGCTTCTTGGGGGGAGGTAACCAAGGATCCTAGCGATCCCCCTCCTTCCCACTCGTACCCCACCCATAGCATACTGTAAGATATGCATATGTATACATGATATATCGATATTGTTTTAGAGGAACTTCGTATTTATTCCTTAGTCATTTCGCGGTGATCTTTATAAATAAACAAAATGAATTTGTTGAGTTTGTGTTCGTGAGTTTGCGTTTCGTTTCGTCATTTTTCTTTCCATGCTTCGCTTACTTCGCGTTGATACTATGCACTTTTCGTCGCCAGTTTATTTCGCTGCGTTTGCTTGTGACGTTGGGACGAGTAAAGCCAAATAAATAAAAAAATAAATAAAACATGTGATAAAAAAAACTAAAGAAAACAATGTTTCAAACAATATGGGAGAACAATATTTTATATTAACAATAAAAAAGCTTTCAATTAAAAAATAAATAATATTTATTCAGCGCCAAGCCTGCCTACAGCGCATCTGCTGCAGATCAGCATCACGATCACTTGGTTTCCATGGCTTTCGACAAAAAATGATCTGAAGGCGATGGCATGATCAGCTCGTTGCGACTCACACACTCGCAGCTTTCTACTGTGGTATCTGCGGCCAGCTTGAAAATCTTGTGCCCATTTATGGAAGGTGGCTTTAGGGAAGGCAATGATCTGCTGGAATGCGCTACAGCAGACCACTTCTCCCTTCACCGACCAAAGGATATTTTTGTCTGCCTTCTCATGCGTAAGAGATACATGTACATAGCCCACCCGCAGTGCTGGACTGCTACAAGTAGGTATATTCTTTGAGAAAATCGTCGGGCAAAACCTGTCTTTTCCTGGCGCTACATTTAGAGAGACATCTGTTCTTGCAGCTGCAGGACATTTTCTGAACGTTTTAAGGATTGATTCACAGTGGAATGGTTGTACAAATGATTCAACAACAGATTCGCGGCAAGTACAATCATGCTGTAACTGGGGGGGGGGTGGGAACGGGTTAAAGGCTCTTGAGAACGATGCCAACGTGGCCAGGGCTATAAAAGGTCATAAAGCAGAGCTGGTGACGCGCCTTTACTTCTCAGGCAGGCGCTCTGGGGGGGGGGGGGCTCCGTCCGACCAGAGACGTACACCGGCCACAGCCGTTTCATTTATCGGATGGTAGCCACCACCCCCCTCCCCCTCCAACGTTACCGCTATAACAGGTACATATGATTGCGTCCTTATGGGACCCAGCACTCTTACCACGGATAGCAAGTCAGGGGGCAGCCGAGGGATAACGAACGGGAGGTTACGAACGTGCGTCGTCTCATTGTGTGCCGAGCGCGGTCGACGCTCCGGCGTCGTCTTAGACGTCGTCGCGGCACTGTGAACCGGTCTTTAAGTAGGTACCTTCACTAAGTAAGGTACTCTTTAAGTAGGCCACCCTAGAACCCTCACTTACAGGGTGGCCCACGGTGCCGGAGAGTCAACTTTGACGATGTGCCATGTGTATCTCCGTTGTCTAATTGCGTCGAAATTTTAATATGATATACTTCAATCCTTTACTTAGACAAGTGCAAAGTTTCGCTCACATTTTCGTTCATTCAAAACGGTTTTGCTTTAACACTGCACCTCTAACCGGTCAGGCAGAGTTGGGGGGGGAGGTGCTAGTGCTATGTAAATCGCCCTTCGAGGGGGGGGGGCGGGAGGAACAGAAATACCCCCAGTTACAGCTACATGGTTGCCAAGACGGCTATTGCACTCCACGCGCGCGGTGGAAGGACAATGACGACCCGGTACAATCAAGGCATAATTTATAGGCCTGTCAGAGCAGTTGTCAATGCCATAATCGGCTGTAGTCATCAATTGTGTAGGACAAAGCATACCGCAATAGCGGGACTTGACGACGGCCACCGCAGAGGCACGGAGGTATGTATAGGAGCCGCTGAGAAGGTTGATGCCTTCGAGAATTCCCTCCACGCCAAACACCACCTGGAACAGCAGAGTCACGTGAGCGTTTGGCCCTGTGACTTGACGAGGGGTCTGTCAAGTGCCTACCCCCAGCCCCGTATTGAATACGAATACGGCGCATTCGTATTCGTAGCGTAGCGTATTCGTTTGACGCGCGGATGGGAAGCATAGTGTGCTCAGCGCCGCTGCGATAATTGTACACTGCGATTGGGAATGTGAAGTGAACGGAAAGTGAAATGGCTGGAAAACTGTAGAATATAGTGGTAGTCACGTTGAGGAACAGAACTCGTGATTTATCTGGCAAATTGTTTTGAAATTTCAAGCAATAAAACTCGTGACATTGGCATACATTGTCTAAGAATCTCAAGCACCTCAGTTACGTTCCGCGGGAGTTATGGGCAAACCAAACCCCTGACACTTACGTGGCTCACCCTGTAGAGTGCCCTGAAAGCACTATTGGAGGAATTACGGTAATTTGGTAAACCTGCACCTTCTCTGTAATCATTTTTTCGAGGCGACTCCATGCCGTTCAAAGGGGCCTGCCTTGGGCCCTCGATACGGTCCTCTGACAGGCGGCGATCCGGTTGGAGTTCGTTCATTCTTCGGTCCATGCCATCCAAACGATCTCTCTCTCTCTCTCTCTCCCTGCGACCGTAGTTGAATATTACGTAAGTGCTTTAATCTCCTGCCCCTCACTCTGAATTTCTAAAAGCATGACGAACATCTAGGAAATACTGGAAATATACACAGTTTTCTCAAATATAGTAGGCAACAGGATGGCTGCATCATGTGACAAGGGAGGAGGTCTTGAGCATGGCCATAGCATTTCAGAACAATAGTAAACAAACGTTGCCAGCAGTGCAGTATCTCTAGCAAGGTTGACAGCGTACTCAAATGAGCAGAAGTTCAAGGCACGGCATATTTCTGCTGGATTCAAGCCTTGTTCTGAAAATTGTCTATAGTGGAGGTGTGTATCTACATTATAGAGGATAATCGTCTAATCGCTGACCGCAACAACCTTTCACCTCATGCTGTTTCTTTAATGCACCTGAAAGCGATGAACATACAATGTATAGGTGGTAATCTCTCCACTCACTCTCAACACCACACATCTGACAACAATCCCATGGGCTCTGTGGTAATACTCAACACGTCCATCTTACTATTCCCAGGGTTTTTTAAGATCTTAGATACCCAACTTTTTACTTACTTACAATTCTTACATACTTTCCCCAACTAATATTGACTTTTCCGGCTTGAAGACTTGAATGTTGGGCAATTTGGATTCCAGTGCGCTACACTCAGAACAACAATTCTTGGTGACAATTTTCTTCAGGTGAATAGGTACAGGTTCTGCAAAATTGCGCCAGGGCACGCTCTGCCGTGCCAAACCATCGTGTCGTACGATACATACTTGTATTTTACCACCTCTTAGCTATAGCTTATTACAAACAAGGACGGTAGAAAGCAGTTGGCAGCCTTTCCATCCTCAGGAGGTTTTCAGTTATTTTCTATCGTTTTTATTCATTAGGAATCCTACGGCAATCCTTATGCCGCGCTGCTCTATCAGTGCCTGCTCTGCAAAATGGATGATAATCCTGCAGACTTGGCACTTGTAGATAGAGACAGGCGACAGCACGCTGTTGTTGGTCGCGCTCACGCTGTCGTTGCATGCCTGCTTGCTTTCGCACAACACTTCGAGAAGGGCCCATCAGGCTGGTCTGGAGGAGATGGCGCGCCTCCATGGTCCAGTTTCTCTCTCCACTGCCAGAGCAGTGCCACCTGAGCGCACCAAGTTGACATACGAACACGGCACAACAATGGGCGCAGCGCAACCTACGTGGAAGCCCTTGCCAGCCTCCTTTGTGTCGCCGGCACTGGCAGCAGGCTCACCACGGCGACTGCAACGAGGGCGAGCACGGAGATGAACATCTTGCTTCTGCTGTCGACTTTGCTTCTCCTTCGCAATCTCAATGGCAACCAATGTCTGAAGGCACTGAGGCAGGCTGGGCGGCAAAAATGCCTGAGGGGATTGGCAATCTCATCGCATTAATAATCGCATTCACTTAGGCGGCGCTCTGCTCTTCTTTGGAGCTTCTCTGCAATCCCACACGTCGGCCACGCACCCCTCGGGCAGCCATACGCTGGCTTTGTCGTCGAGCACTGTGGCTCTGACGAACCCAGGCGGCGGCGGGCCGCTGGGGCCCGGCCATGACGCTCGCCGGCAGCCGCTCGCGCGTCTGGCGCGCCAACGTCTCGTCCTCGGACTCGTAGTACACGTCCGTGCACTCGCGAGGACGGGCTCTGCCACACCAGCCAGTTTATTGTGAGTTCTCACTAACAGAAAAAGAGTTGAGTGCGGGTCGACTAGGCAAATGATGTTGGACGCAGCAGGAAGCGTCGCTCTGTACCGGCCCTTTCAATTCAACCCACTCAATCACACGTGTGCTGTGCAGGGGGCGACGCGTGTATGGCTCTGCGATAATTGTCACTATGCTATGATGGTATGGTGCCACTCACATTTCCGCGGCAAGCGTGGACTGCTGTGCCTTCCGAACCCACGCTGAGTCGCTGAGAGCAGGGCAGCCTCATTAGAGGTAGAGGGGGGGGGGAGGGGGATAAGTGGTGGTGCGCGTCGCGTGCGTAGGGCATCCGCACCATTGTGGCTTCACTCTGCACTGGCTGGGACGCTCCTAGATAAAACAAACATACAGCTGTGTGTGCAAGGGGGGGGGGATTGAGCGAGTAGGAGGGAGAGTGGGCCGCGTTTGTTGCCTTTTTATTTCACATACTACAATTTGCCCTGCCTCGCCACTCTATGCATGTATTTCTCTTCTGGTGACTCTTCCACTGGTCATTCGTGTGCAGAAGAATGAACATCTGTACCACCAATATGAGCGCTGGGTCACTGTGCATCCATCGTCCGTTGTTTCGATTACATGAAGAGCGACATGCTGAAAGGTGTGCGTACTCTGGAGAAAATTGTGAGATCAACAAGCGTATGCCTACCTTGCACAAGACTTTGCCAATCACATAAAAGTGATACGCCGAATTGGAAGTTGGAACTCACTGTGCCATTCACGGCTTATCCGATCCAAGAAACAATGTACGACTGAGTTGTGCTAATGGTGCCCAGTGCGAAATGGTTGCTGAGCTAAAGGCAGACATAATAGAGAAAGTGAAAAAATGTGGTAGCACCCAATCCCCGCCACACAACAAGGTACACTGTAGGTATGAAACACATCTGCTGGGGTCTGCTCGGGTTCATCATTAGAATTTGACCAAGTCTGTGCCAGTCTTGTTTGTTTCCAGTCTGTGTGAGAGCCAGTCTTGTCAGAAATTCTGATATATTGGGAATCAATTTCGTAAATTCCATGAATTTCGAAATACGTATTTTGAACAGAATTGGACATGTGCTACTGTAGACTGAAAATTCGAATGTATGCTACACGTATGTATGCATGTATGTTGTATATGTCGTATTTTTTTTCGTCAGTGACATCGGAGATGTTGTGCGCATCCTGCGCCTGGCGCGTGAAATGGCAACGGCATTGAAGGTGCCTGCCGTCTACAGTGCAAATGAAATGCTCACTGTAGGAGTCCGCTTGGAGGTAGCACGACATTAGACACTGTGTGTTTGTTCGACATGCTTTGACGAGCGAATGTTCAGAGAGCGTACGCTGCACCGCAGAAAAAAAATGACAGGCTCGTTTCAAGAAGCACTTCATTTGAATTTGTTCACTTTTATTCGAAATTTCTGTTCTTCTGCACAGATTGGACGGGTGTGCACTTCCTGGAATTCTTTAGCAGTGCCGATTCCTTTGGAATCGATGAAATCGCCGCACAAGCCTCAAGGATACGACGCCCCGTTATTGTCTCCTTTGTTGCATTGCAAAATGCACTGTTGTTCCATTGCCAAATGCTACACCACCTTGCTTTTTTTTCAGAAAGTCCAAAAGTCTGCATTGCAATTGCATATGGAGGAGACAGGAAGAGGGAGGACGAGAGCAGCTACTCGTGCCAAGAGCGCTGTGGCCACCCTTCCGCCCAATGCTCGTCCCTCTACAGTCGAGACCAGCCGCTCGAAGTGGTCAGCCGTCAACGCGCTGGATGGCGTCGCCGTCGAGTGGAGTAACGAGCCGACGCCGGTTAGCTGATTCCAATGGTGTGTTTGCTTGAACGTTGCCCAATGGTTGAGACTATCTCAATTTTTGTGTGACCCTTTTGGATGCTTTAGGTGTACGTCAGGCGCCTTAGGTTTACGGCAGCAGGTCACAGGTAAAAAGCGAAAACGCTCAACCAGCTCGGCCAGGTGCCCCCCTTTGGAGGGTGGGTGAAAGCCCCACCACTTTACAAAATGGCCCACGCAAATGCAGCTATTTCTTCGTAACAGTTTTACATACCGTAATCCATGTACTGTACAGGTGTTCCATTCCAATGATTCGTTGTGAGTGCGATGATCTGTGTCTCTGCGCGTGATAATTTTCTGCAGGTGCGATATTTGTTTGCGAACAGAATGCATAGCACTAATGCCAAGTTTAGGGGGCAGTGGTGTCACCTCCGCATAATAAGCCGAGCTTAGCGCTTTTTGCGCACCATCGTAGTCGCAATCTGATGAGAGATCAACAACTTGTCTGAGTCTGAACTAGGTAACAGAAAAAAAAGAAGTTTTGTGGGTTGACTCAAAAATTAACGCTGTTGGACGCAGCAGAAAGCGTCGCTACACCCGCATCCTCAAGCCACGCATTACACGTGTGCTGTCGAGTCCGATGATTGTGTCGCTCTACGATAATTGGCATTATATTTGAAGCGGGCAAGGTCACGTCCCCCCCCCCAGCAGACGTCCGCTGCTATGCCTTCCGAAGAGGGAGGGGGGGTGGGGGGTGAGCGAGAGTAGGATGGAGAAAAAGAGTCTGCTCGGTTTGTTGCTTGCGTGCGTCACATATTCACCTTTTTTTGCAGCCACCTGCAAATTTTTCTTAATACAGTGTTTTTTCGAAAAATGAGGGGCCTCTGTAATTCAACGCACGCAAGCATGCACGCACGCACGAACGCACGCTCGCACGCACGCACGCTCGCACGCACGCACGCACGTACGCACGCACGTGCATAGTGATGTAAAGTATGGAAATGATCACCAAGACAGGCGGTCAACTTTTGTGTATTTGCCAAAGTGATCGGACCTACCTACATCAAGTTTTTTGCGAAGCAGCCCATTTGTTGGTGTGCGTGCGTGCGTGCACATCTGTAGTGCCATATCGGTTTGTTGGAGCATAGCGGTGTAAAGAAACAAAATAATCTGCACGTGCAGGCGGTCAACTTTTGTGTTTTGGCCACAGTGATCCAACCTACCCATATCGATATTTATCGATTATCCCGGAAGTGAAAATATTTTGGTGCGTCGGATGGTGTTGACTTCAAGGAATGAAATGTTCTACATCGAAGGGCGATTAACGTTATTACTGATGTTTAGGCCATCCGACCTAACCACACCGAAATATCGCCAATTTCCGTTATCGATATAATGGGGGGAGGTATTTTGGTGCGTCCAATTTCGTCCAATTGTTGAAAGTAACACAAGTCATGTCATGGCGACCAACTTTCTCCTTTACAGCGAAGCGCTGCGATGCACCGTTAAAGCGCCTATAGGGCACAAAATTTGTGGCCCATTTCCAAGAAAATCAATCGATAATCGGATAAAATCGGCAATATCTCGAGATCAGTACAAAGTACACACAAATCCTTTGGCGTGCAACATTGCGATCACTAGGCGGCTACACATACCAAGTTTCATCGCGATAGGCATTGGCGTTCGCGAGCGGCGCTCCAAAAACCTGGCAGAGAACATGAAAAAAAAAGCCGCAAAATTGGAACATTTTTTGGAACTATTGACCCCTTCAGTAAAGCAAGGAAACGCGTTATGGCGCATTCGATGCCCCAGAAGAAGGCGGTTTATTTGTCACCTTTTTTTGCAGCCACCTGCAAATTTTTCTTAATACAGTGTTTTTTTCGAAAAATGAGGGGGTCTCTGTAATTCAATGCACGCAAGCATGCACGCACGCACGAACGCACGCTCGCACGCACGCACGCTCGCACGCACGCACGCACGTACGCACGCACGTGCATAGTGATGTAAAGTATGGAAATGATCACCAAGACAGGCGGTCAACTTTTGTGTATTTGCCAAAGTGATCGGACCTACCTACATCAAGTTTTTTGCGAAGCAGCCCATTTGTTGGTGTGCGTGCGTGCGTGCACATCTGTAGTGCCATATCGGTTCGTTGGAGCATAGCGGTGTAAAGAAACAAAATGATCTGCACGTGCAGGCAGTCAACTTTTGTGTTTTGGCCACAGTGATCCAACCTACCCATATCGATATTTATCGATTATCCCGGAAGTGAAAATATTTTGGTGCGTCGGATGGTGTTGACTTCAAGGAATGAAATGTTCTACATCGAAGGGCGATTAACGTTATTATTGATGTTTAGGCCATCCGACCTAACCACACCGAAATATCGCCAATTTCCGTTATCGATATAATGGGGGAGGTATTTTGGTGCGTCCAATTTGGTCCAATTGTTGAAAGTAACACAAGTCATGTCATGGCGACCAACTTTCTCCTTTACAGCGAAGCGCTGCGATGCACCGTCAAAGCGCCTATAGGGCACAAAATTTGTGGCCCATTTCCAAGAAAATCAATCGATAATCGGATAAAATCGGCAATATCTCGAGATCAGTACAAAGTACACACAAATCCTTTGGCGTGCAACATTGCGATCACTAGGCGGCTACACATACCAAGTTTCATCGCGATAGGCATTGGCGTTCGCGAGCGGCGCTCCAAAAACCTGGCAGAGAACATGAAAAAAAAGCCGCAAAATTGGAACATTTTTTGGAACTATTGACCCCTTCAGTAAAGCAAGGAAACGCGTTATGGCGCATTCGATGCCCCAGAAGAAGGCGGTTTATTTGCGCCATAACGCGTCGAAATCCGTTCAGGCAATCAAAAGTTATAGGCGATCGAAAATTCAAAAACCCGCATTGAGAAGTGGTTACATATTAGGGTTGGTCGTGTGGAAGGGTAGGGTTGGTTGGTTGAAAGGAAGTGACAAAAGTAAAAATTCGTGGATTTACACTAGATTATAGTGCGTCGAGGAAACTCAACCTCGAATCTCTCAAGGAGGCGGTGCGTGTTCTGGGACAAGCACGCGAGTCGTAATGCGCTGCCCCAAAATTCTGCACCACCGGCAATTACAAGATCGTCACAACACCCTATTCGAAAAAATACAGCGTTGTATTTGATAAGCGCGTGATTGGCGATGATTACTCTACTGTGCCTTACCGTTGGTGATACTCAACGTCTAGGGTTTCACTAAAAGGATCACTGTGTGTGTGTGTGTGTGTGTGTCGATACTCATTCGTTGTCGTGTCAAGAGAGAGAAAGTTTCCGCAAACTTCCTTTTTTATATGCTAAGCACTAGCCCTGGCGGAGCGCAGGTTACAGGCACCGGTAAAAACACCACAAACCATACATGTAAATGATTGCCCCCCCCTTTTCTCCAGGAAAATTTTCGACCGAATTAACCTACCTAACCTAACCTATATTAACCCCCTGGCTAATTGTTTCAGTGCCACCCCGTAGGAGGGTTAGACATGTACGTGCGAGCGCGCACGCACGCACTCACACACACACACACGCACGCACACACGCAGGCGGCGTACGCACACGAACACAAAATGAAAATGATCTGGCCATGACCCTCCTAGGTAATTAGGTAGGCCCCTACTTAGAGGGTTTACGGTAGTTTTATGTAAGTCTACAACCCCTCCCAAGATCAAAAAAAGAACGACGAAATTAAATCGAAATTTAAAGAAAAACGTAGCCCTCGTCCTCGGACTCGTCGGTGTGTTCGCGCTCTTCTTCGCCTTCGAGGCTGGCCGTCGCACGCTCCCACACCTAGGGGCGGTAATCGATGCAGACCCCGCCGCAGTCGGCCCACGGCGGGTCCCTGAAGAAAACAGGCGGTAATGTTGTCTGCAAATTGTACAAATGCGCGAACGCGTACACAAATTTGTCGGCGGCGCCTCCAGCCCCGGCATTGTCCGCGGTGGCGGCGGCGGCGGCCGCGTAGTCGATGCCGCCCGTGGCGCTGGTCTCGGCGACGACGGACGTGGCGTCCCCACCGTCGGCAACGGCGACAACGGCCGCCATGTTCAGCCACGCGTCAAACCGCTCCTCTTCGGCATCTGCCGCTTCGTCCGGGTCCGTCCCCGTGACGTCCCGCCTTTCGTCGTCGGCGGCGGCGGCGTCGGCGTCGGCGACGTCGCACGCCCGCGGTGGGTCACTGAAGAAAACAATCGACACAACGCACAACGCACAACAAACACACACGCACTCGCACACGCGCGCACGCACGCACGCACACACGCGCGCACACACGCATGTTGAGCACCGTACCTTTGTCCGACAATTAAACACTAGACGAACGGAGTAAACTACGTGCGACAGGCAAAATCACTAAGTACGTCGCACAATCATTTCAAGTATTCTGTGCAGTTTCCTGTTTCTCAACACTCCCACTAGCTGCACAGAAGCTTGAGGCTTTTCATCTTGGCTGTCGACCGAGGCTTGGTCGAGTTTTGATCTGCATTCAGCTTCGACTTGTAGAGCTCGGCCTTGTCCAGCGTGTCGGCGCTCATGAGCAGCGCTTTCTTCTCCATCGAGCCACTCTTCGCCCTCTCGAAGTCCAGCTGTCGCTCCAGTGCTCGCGCCGAATTGCTGATACCGTCATCGTTGATCTTGACCTTGGCGCACTTCCGCTCCCACTCCTCTGTCATGCAGTGCTGACGACGACTCATCTCCACCACGATCGCCAGCGACTTGTTGGTCTTTTCTAGCTCGTCCAGCTTCTTGGCCATCTCGTTCGCTTTGTCGCACTCCTGATCAAGACGACGCCTTGTCACTTGCAGCGACGATTCCAACTGTTGCAGACGCGTCTCCTCCTCCTCGCTCGCTGCCAGTGCGGCGTCCATCTTGTGCTGGTGCTGCTCGGACGCCTCCTCGACGTTTTCCTTGCTCGTCTTCAGCGGTCTCGCGTACGCACAGCATTCAGTGGATCCTCTTTCGCAATTTCCTTCTCTGTCCGCCGCAATCTTGTACACGCCATTCTTCAGCTGGGTAACAGCCAAGATCTTCCCAGTAGAAGCGCGAATCTTGCATGCCTTGCCGGCGAATTGAAACTCGTTGCCACTCTCCACTGCGACGCTGACCGAAAGTAGGTTGCTTGTTAGGTCCGGCACAAACAACACTTTCTGCAGCAGGCAGCGTCGGCGAGACCTTCCGTTCTGCAGGTACAGGCGAACCTTTCCTACTCCCACTGCCTCTAGCAGGCGTCCGTCTCCAACACAGACGTCCTCGGGCGGATCGAGCTCTTTGTAGTTGAAGAGCAGCTCCTTCTCGGGCGTCATGTGACAGCTGGCTCCAGAGTCGACCACCCAGCTGTCGTCCGTGCTCGCCGTTGCTGCTCTCGCGACAAGCAAATATTCACTGTTCTCCTCCTTGCTTGTTCCGTCTTCATCTGCATCGGCAGCGTGCGCTTGGTGCGACTTGTTCCTGTTGTCACTGCAGTCGTCTTGGTCCCATCTGCGCTCCCGTCTTCTCTCGGGGCAGTTGGCAGCCTTGTGCCCGGCAATCTTCTGGCAATTGTAGCACTTGCCCCGGAACGCCTCTTGCCTGGCTGCCCTCAGCGCACTCTCACTGGATTCTACGACTCCGTTTGCTCTGTGACTTTCGTCCTCCGTCAACAGAGCTTGTCGCACTTCTTCTATGGGAATGGAGTCGCCCTTGAGCCTCATGGCAGTCTTGAACGTGTCGTATCTCGATGGAAGCTGACGCAGCAACAGGGCGACTTGCATGTCGTCCGCGATCTCGCTGCCGATCGCTGTCAGCTTGTCCATGAGCTCTTTCACACGCTTCAAGTGCTCGTCCGCCGTCGTCGAAGGCTCCATTTTCAAGTCGAGAAGTCGCGACAGCAAGTGCAGCTTGCTTGACACGCCCGTTCGCTCGAAATGCCGCTGGAGTGCCGTCCACGCGTCGTGCGGCGTTTCACAGCTCGACACCAAGTAGTAGAGGGCGTCATCGACCGACGTCACCAGCAGGGCCATCGCCTGCGCTTCCCTCTCTTCATACTGGTTCGCAGCTGCTGCGCTCACTTCTTCAGCATCCGGTGCCAGCTCCGCCCCGTCCACGAGGCGCCACAATTTCTTGGCCTTGAGCGTCCAACGCATCTGGTGCTTCCACTGCGCCCAGTTGGACATCGAGAGCTTGGACAGCGCGACCTTCCAGTCGGTCATCGTGGCTGTTCCTCTTTACTCTCAGTCGACGGCCTTTTGTGCGCACAACTCACGGACAAATTTCTAGCTCAGGTTATTTACTGCGCAAGCCACAGCGCATCTGGGCCCATAACCTGTTGAGCACCGTACCTTTGTCCGACAATTAAACACTAGACGAACGGAGTAAACTACGTGCGACAGGCAAAATCACTAAGTACGTCGCACAATCATTTCAAGTATTCTGTGCAGTTTCCTGTTTCTCAACAACGCACACACACACACACACACACATACCCGGCTTGCTTGGCCAGGGCGGCCTGCAGGGTGGTCGCCTTCGACGAGGCTTCATTTGAAGCCGCATTTATTTTTTAGCCTACTGTAGGCTCCGTTGGGTCGAATGGTTTAGCGAGCTTGTGTGTGTGTGCGTATAGGTGTATGTGTGTGAGCGCGCGCTTCGATTCCGGCGGCTTGCTTGTCGCTCGCTCCGTTCGCTCTACGATCTATTCTTTGCCCAACTGCACGAGCCGCCTCGCAGCTCGCGCTGCACGCGCAGCTATCGCAAGCAATTTTGCAGATACCTATGCGCCGATCGACAGCTAACAAAAACGCGGCGCGGCCGGCTGGCTAAGGGCAGCCTACGCGCAAATTCGGCGCCTTCTCTATGGGGATAATATTTACGTCCAGCTAATTCGGTGTACACGTCCATCTGAAATGCATGACACGTCCATCTAATTTTGAATTTACGTCCATCTAATATGAGTGAGACGTCCATCTAAAGTGCGTGACACGTCCATCCAGTTTGCGTGACACGTCCATCTGATTTTGAATTTACGTCCAGCTAATTTGCGTGACACGTCCATCTGATTTGGGCGCGCTGTTGCTGGGGCGACCGCGGCGCTTCTTGACGCCAAGTGCGATCTGCTTTGAGGCGACAGCGACCTCGACGCCAGGGACGTGGACACGGATTGGCACGCCGAGGCTGTGCTTGCCGATCCTGTGTTTCGAGAGGACGGGACAGTCGCAACAGCAACTCTGCCAGTCGTCGCCTTCAGAGCTGCACTAGCCAGAAGGCAGAGGGGTCTCTCTTGAACTCGTCCCAGTCACTCGGAACAGTCCGCGCTGCGTTGTCGCCACTCCGCGAACGAAACGCCTTCGTGATGTCCGCGGGCTTTCAGTCGCTGTCCTCCCAGAGCTTGCAGACGAGTTTCTTGGCGCTCTGATCAAGACCAGCGCATGGCTCGCGCTGGTCGTGACGACCTTCTCCACGTGCTTGCAGAAGTCAGACTGGGAGCTGAGCCAGTCAAGGGCGAGCTCAGCGGTGGCGAAACGGCGATCGAGCTCGCACACTACATAGGGGCCCTGGCCCCTGGCGCCGCTTGCTTTGGGCTGCTGCTCCTCCTCGTCGGAGCTGCTGGAATCCATTCTCGGCACTTGCTCCATATTATGGGAGTGCTCCTCCGCTTCTCTGCTCCTGCTCGGTGCTGACGTACATTGTTAGATCAACATGTATTGCCCGCCTCTTTGCGGTGCCTGTCCGTTGATACCGGTACAATACGTTGCTGTTCGCTGCTTGACCAGTGCCGGTTATCATCCAGCGGTCGCTGGTACATAGCTTGCCTTTTGGATGGACGCGTCGTCAATTGGACAAATTAGATGGACGTGTCATCCAATTAGATGGACGTGTAGTCACATTAGATGGACGTACCAACAATTAGATGGACGTATTGTCAATTGCGCAAATTAGATGAACGTGTCATCAAATTAGATGGACGCGACGCAATTAATTAGATGGACGTCGAATTAACGTCCCTTCTCTATTAGTGCACTCTAATGCACAAAAGCTATGCACTATGCACTGTACTGCCTCTCGACATTCTCCCGACCGAAAACAAAACTGCTGACTGACTACAGTGTACAGTATGTATGTATAGTTGGAATGCACGCGGAGTGGCCCTTTTATCACTGCTTCATTTCTTCTTCCTGGCCTGCTGTCTTCGCTGGCTTATGTATGTAGTTCGCACAGTTTGTAGGCGGTATGCAGGCCCAGCCTCATCATGAGTCCGATGACGACGTGAAGCAGGGTGGGCATCAGCGGCAGTAGCAGTAGAGCGGCAAGCACAATGGCGACGAGAATCAGCAGTCGGCGCCACGTTTTCTTAAACCAGCTGTGGTTGCTCGTGAAGTTCCCAAAAGACGCCTTCAAAGATGGTTTGGTTCTGGGTCGCGATCTGGACCAGCGTGCTGGCGTTGAACCGGAGGGTGGCCTCAACGAAGACCAGCGTGCCGTTGAGCTTGAAGTCGCTCTTGCCAGCAGGACAGGAGACCTCGCACCACTCGTCGACCTTCGGGCTAGCAAAGTGCAGGTGCACCTTGGCTGCGACGCCTGCGGCTTGTACGCCGTGCTGAACGTCGCTTGGCCGCACTTGACGTGAGCGGTGGCTTCGCCGAAGTCTGTCTGGCATTCGTATTTGAATTCGGCTCCTATCAAGCAGTTGCAACAGCCTTGCAGCGTGTCGAGCTTGATGGAGCAGGTGCTTCGATCGAACTTGAGTAGAGAGCTTGAGTCCGTGAATCTGGACTCGCAGTTCCAGCCCAGCTTGTTGTTGGTGTTCCAGCTTGACTTCCTTGGCTGTTCCGCGCATAGTCTCAGTGGTGGTTATCGGCAGTAGTTTCTCGTCGAAATCGAAGACTGTCTCGAGGACGCCGTTGGTGCACGAGCACGCGACTGTCGCCTGGCAGACAGTCACACACTTGGTGCGGAAGCTCGCAGTCGAACGCTGCAGCTGCCGCCAGCGAACGACACTGCATCGTGCCGACCGTCCCCACTACTACATATACAGGGTGTCCCAGCCTCGACTTCCCCTCTTTGTTCAAGTGTATCTCAGGGATGGGTGATGCGATTTCGATGAAATTTTAAACGGTTGTACTAATCAGTCAAACTTAGATATTCTCCAATTTTCAGTGAAATCCATAGCGTTCCTCAAAAGTTGTGCGCAAAACAATTTTGTATACGGCTGTATACGGCTCAAGCTTCTGATTGAGCAAGCCTGGAACGAGATTGCCACATTTCCCGATCTGGACGCAATTATGTGGAACAGGACGGTGCCTCTGCCCACTTTCATCGCGACGTTCGTCAATTTTTGGACGACAGATTTCCAGACAGATGGATCGGTCGCAGGGGGCCCATTGACTGGCCTCCGCGGTCGCCTGACCTCACTCCTTGCGATTTCTCGGTTTGGGGAATTCTGAAGGAAGTCGTTTACGCTCAAGAGTGCAAGACTGTTGCCGAACTGAAGGAGTCCATCGAAAACGCGTCAGAGCACTTAGATGCTGAGCTCTGCTCGAAAATCTGCAGATCGGTGATCAAACGTTGCGAAAAATGCGTTGATGTCGATGGCGGTCTTTTTGAAAACTGAAACCGCGTTCGATTTCACTGAAAATTGGAGAATATCTAAGTTTGACTGATTACTACAACCGCTTAAAATTTCATCGAAATCGCATCACCCATCCCTGAGATACACTTGAACAAAGAGGGGAAGTCGAGGCTGGGACACCCTGTACATAGCACTCCTCTGGGTGAGGGTGAGGTGAGGCCGTTCTGTTCTGGTCCATCAAGAAGTACAGTCGCGGATCGTGGACAGAGATCAAGGTCAACTTGACTTTCTTTCATTCAGCTGGGATCCCTGGTATTGATTCTGTCTGTACCTCCACGTCAGGCAAGCGAACACTTCGTACGTCATGTCAAAACGCAGGGAGCGCGTACGTTCTGTAATGCAAACAGGCATACATGGGCAAGGAAGCACCCGTAGAATGCCCCCCTGGGCTTTCGGCACAGTAGCAAAAGCCAGGGTGATCGTTTGCTTCCCCCGCTATTGTAGACGTGTAGGAGGCGTGCGAGTGTGGTGTAGTGGTTAGCATCCAGGACCGGAATCCCTGAGACCTGTAAGCGTATGCAGAACTCGCGCGAGCGAGCGCGCGCGAACTCACGCCAAAGTTGGCGCGAGCATGTTCGAATCCCAGCACTGCAATCGCCTTTTTTTCACAACTCTTCAATTGTAGTTCCTTGACTTTGGCGTCCAAGTTGACATCGCCACACTTGTTTGTTGAGTCGCACGAGCCGGTGTTTGTGCATCTCTTCACTGACTCGTGCTTCATCAGGAACGAACGCGTCTAGTACTCAGTTCTGGCCTGACAGGCTAGTGTCCGCCTTGTGAACAACGACCTTGACCGTTCCAGAGGCTCCGCACTCTGGCCTTCGTTTCAGCATGAGGCACGTCTCTTGTTCTTGAGGCGCCACGGTCAGTCGCGTGACCTCGTTGATGGAGCACTCTGTTTGGCCTGAGGCTAGTAGAATGGAGCAGGCGGACTCTTTCGCCGTAGCTGTCGAGCAGCCGTTGGTCCCGTCCAGAGCGCCAGGAACGTCACTAGCGCTATCGTCGTCAAGAAGTAGGACAGTTTCTTTCGATGGACCAGCCGTGGGCTTTCGGTTTGCCAATTGCGGCCTCGCCCTCGCCCATGGCTGACGCAGCGGACGCAGAGGACGCAGAGGACGCAGGTCTTGCTCACGTACCGCACGGTGCGGCAAAGGAACTGCATCAGGTATCCAATCCAATCAGAGGAGGACGATGATTGTAAGCAAGAAAAGGTAGAGCGTCAAAGGAAGAGGTACATAGAGCGAGAACCCACCATGCCGTTGTGGCGCATAGGATGGCCACGCGAGTTCGACAAAACGCACAGTTGATTGTGTCGCAAAACGGTGCGACTGGACAGACTACCGTCTTTTCCTGGAGCACTTGGCCGTGGCGCCAGGTCTTGACGTGGACCTTGCAGTTGTGCCAGCGAGGATTCGCGCATCGTCGTCGGCATCGGAGACGATTAGTGTGGGGCGGCGTTGGGAAGAACGACTGTGAATCCAATCTCGCTCCACGTCTACGCCGTCGACGCCGGCAAATGGTTCGAGATGACGACCGCGAGCGGCGCGCAGACGGAGCGCAGCCTCGCCGCTGCCGTCCTGTCGACAGCGCGCGCCGACGGCTCGGCGACCCTCTGGATATTTTGTGGAAGTGGTGAATTCCGGTCCGGCGGCTTTCCTCTATTTGCCTTTGTTTTGAGGAATCTTTTTCAGCGCTGAACACCGATGAAGGTAGACCGAGCAACGGCCTCTACAGCCTGAATCTGCGCGACCTACGAGCCTGGTGTGGACGACCGTTCCCCGTCTCCCAGGCACAACTGTGTCGGCTGGCAGCATGGCAACAAGTATTATTTTTTTTTCTCAGTAAGCACCCACACGCTGTACACCATGTACGACAACGGACGAAACACGAGACACCGCGACACGGTACAACGAACACTGAACGATGCGACACCATGTACCTGTACACGCCACTGGAGGAGAGCAAGGCTACGCCAGGCGAGGGCGATTTTCTTTGTTGAGTTTGCTTTTGAAGGACTGAATAGAGGGGGGAGGCTACCGTACCAGCTGAGAGGCTATTCCAGACTGCGACCACTCGGTTTGAAAAGAATAATTCGCGGTAGTTGGTACTGAAACGAGGATGGGCGAGTTTGTATTGGTGGCCCCTAGTGGAAACTGAAAGCGCGAAAGAAAAGTAATCCTCAAAGCGTAAAGCTACACATGACGGTGGATGATCTTGTAGACCAGAACAAGGTCTGCTTGCAATCGACGCAGTTCAAGCGGTTCAATGTTGGTGGCAATGAGACACTGAGGTTAGGATATGGCACATATATTCCAGGCAGGAGGCGAGTAAACCGACGTTGAACTGACTCGTTGAACTGAATCGATGCTACATCCTTGAGATGTTGTTCCAGGCTGGAGAAGCATATTCGAGGCGGCTGCGCACAAACGTTTTGTAGAGCTGGATGAGGAAGTTGCGCTGTTTCTGACTGCAAAGCTGTTGAAGAACATGCTACCGTAAATCCTCCAATACAACCCCCCCCCCCCCCCGACCCCTCCAATAGTGCCCCCGGGGGTAAGGGGTATGTTGTGCCATGTGCCTCTTATGGGCAAAAATATAGTGGTAGGTACATTTATATCGTGTATACACACTACTACTAACCAATAATAGTACGTTTCAGCAACTATTAACGGTAAATCAACCATTAAATATGGCAAAAGTGATCAAAATCACCGAAAAATCGGCAATTTTGAGAGCGAAACTAGCATTACCATTCAAAACTTTTAGGTTGAAATAATAGAAGTTCCCCCTCCAATAGTGCCCCCCCTTCCAATAGTGCCCCCGGGTAAGGAGAGGTTGAAAAAATAGTGCCCCGGGGGCACTATTGGAGGATTTACGGTATGTAACCTTAGCTGACGCCTTGTTAGCAACACTTGTGTAGTGCTCTTTAAACCGCAGGTCTGAGCTGACAACAACTCCCAAATCACGAACGCAGTCTGCTGTCCTGAGCTGCTCTCCATCTAAAGTGTAGCTGTAGTTGTGATTTCTACGAATTTCCAGATGTATGCGAGTGAACATTTGGTAATCGCTAGCGCAAGTGCGTGCACTTCACACCACTCTTGCACCCGGTCCAAATCTGACTGAAATTGAGCTTGTTGGTTGGGTGATTTGACGCTAAGGTATACAATTTACAGTCATCAGCAAGGAGCTTTAGTTGACTATGAGAAAGTACATGAGGTACATTAGGTCGTTTACATATGTAAACACGGAGCAGAAGTGGGCAGTAAGACCGAACCTTGTGGAACGCCAGATGTTACATATGTACTTCACTATTGTTTGAGTATGTGTCACCGTCGCCTACGATCAGTTAGCCATGCTTCTATTCATTGCAAAATCTGCCTTCTGATACCGTAGTGACCAAGCTTTTGCAGTAATTTTGGATGGCTGACAGTGTCAACAGCTTTTGCGATGTCCGACATCCTAGCCAAGGCCTAGCCGCATCTAATTCAGTCGACCAATCACGCAGGCACTTCAGCAACTGACTTGTCGTACTGTGAGCGGAAAGGAAACCATGTTGCGCTGTTGCTTGGTGGGTACTAGGGATGAGCATGGGCTGGGCCGGCCCGGCCCGGCCCGGCCCGGCCCAGCCCGGCCCGGCCCAGCCCGGCGCAGCCCGGAACATAGGCCGGGCTGGGCCGGAATTCCAGACCCATCCTGTGAGCCCGGACGTTCTTAGCCAGCCGACATTGATAATTCGTTGTACGTTGTAATGCAATTCCTCCAGCGCCTGCAGGCTGCACCCCCTGATGAGGAGCGCAAGCAAAGCAGCACAGAAAACAAACACTTTCTGCTGTGGAGCCCTCTTTCGGCTGCACAGCCCAAGAAAACCTATGTCATTTGTAGTTGCTGGAATCTGAAGTTCGTCACCCAGTGACGTGACGTGCTGAACAGCCTCTAGACGCAGCCGAGCAGACAACGGAGTTGAAGCGACGACGTCGACGTTGCACTAGAAGGCTGGGTAGCTGGCGCTAGCCCCAGCCTCACGTCCATCGCGAGCGAGGTTCTCTTGACGACTGCAAGCTCGGCGCCGTCCGTGCGCCGCTTCTCAATCACTGGCACGACGGCCATTTACACAGCACAGCCTGCACTGGCATGGTTTTTTTTTTCTCAGCAAACACTTGTGAGTAGTCCATCGCAATCGACAAACACTTGTCATGAGGCCCAAGAATGGTTGTGAGCTGTAAAGCCAGAAGCGCCATTCCCTGTGTACATGTACGTACCGTGTAGTGAAAGAACGCGAACTGGCATACCTGCAACGTAGAACATATTTTAGTAAGCGGTGTGCAAAACTGTACTCATTTTGTGGGCCGGGCCAGGCCGGGCCTGCAAATTGAGCAGTTGGATGGGCCGGGCCGGGCATGGGCCTGGTTTTTTCCGCCTGGGCCAGGCCGTGATGGGCCAGAGACTATCTGGTGGGCCGGGCAGGGCCGAGATCTTCAGGCCCATGCTCATCCCTAGCGGGTACGCAATTCACTACGGTTTTCTCCAGTTTGGCGAAGCACCGCACATGTACAACAATCTAAAATGAGGTCACATTTCTGGAGTCACAGAAATCTTCTTTGGAAATCCAACAAAATTTTTTTTGGAATCAGCGCGAAAAGTTGACCTAGGAATCCGATTTCTCGAGAATCAAAAAATATTTCGGCAACTGCGCCACCTGAGGCCTTCAGTGGTTGGTTTTAGAAAAAGGCGAGTCTATTACGCGCATGGTGGACGAGCAGAGAAGCGTCTGGCGCTGCTCGAGGAAGAAGGAGAAGATGGTGCTCACGTCCACCTAGAAGCTCAGGTGGAGCATGCGGTGCCGTCCGCCTCGTTCATCACCAGGTTGCGACACACGGACAGGTTCAGCATCTTCACCTCCAACATGCCGACGGGACGGTCCCACGTCGCGATCCCCGTGAACACACTCCTCGACAGCGCGTCGTCTTCGTCGCCGCCCCGCTCTCTCCTCAACCAGAGAGACGAAATGAGTGCACTTGCTCCTCTTGACGGATATGCTGGCGATGCAGACCATTCGTCAAAATCAGCGGGCAACGACGGTTTACACTCAAAGAACCTGGTCCTTTGGTCTTTCTGCAGAGCGAACTAGCGTTGAACCAGCGCTATGTACTTCAGTCTGCACGAAGGGCACGTTGACTTCCTGCTCCAGACAGAACATGATGAGTGTCACCACAAAGACTAGCGTCTTGCCAGAGTCCGCGAACGTGACGCGACGTGCTGGTCACGCACGTCCTGACAGAATGTCTAGCGAAGTCGACAGTTGGCAACGCCTGCCCTTCTGACCTTCGGCAGCGAACATCATGGCTGTGTTCTTGGCGACGCTCTCCAGTAGCTTCTCCTCCCTCCTTCTCCACTGTCTGCTACGCTTATGACATGGACGCTGCATCTGCTACGAATCGGTGCAACAAGACACGATAAACAAGACTGGATGGTACGGTACCTTCTGCTTGACGCCTTGAACTCGGTTGTGGTCTTCGCCGCCCCCTTCTGGCGGGTCTGCTCCGCTGATATTATACATACTGGCAGTGAGGCTTGGCACTGACATGACATTTACATAAGACATATATACCGTAAATCCTCCAATAGTGCCCCCGGGGCACTATTTTTTCAACCTCTCCTTACCCGGGGGCACTATTGGAGAGGGGGCACTATTGGAGGGGGGGGCTTCTATTATTTCAACCTACAAATTTTGAATGGTAATGCTAGTTTCGCTGTCGAAATTGCCGATTTTTTGGTGATTTTGATCACTTTTGCCACATTTAATGGTTAATTTACCGATAATAGTTGCTGAAACGTACTATTATTGGTTAGCAGTAGTGTGTATACACGATGTAAATGTACCTACCACTATATTTTTGCCCATAAAAGGCACATGGCACAACATACCCCTTACCCCCCGGGGGCACTATTGGAGGGGGGGCTCTATTATTTCAACCTTGCCATACCCGGGGGCACTATTGGAGGGGGGGGGGCTTCTATTGGAGGATTTACGGTAGAATCGTTTTTAGGCATGATGAGATCGTTGGGACACGTACCGTACCGCCCGAATAAAAATGTAGTGGACAGTTCAAATAGATGATATTGATCGCATTCTTGCGATGTTCAATTCCTAGTGGGACACCGTGGGACACAGCGGGATCACCGTATCCTTCGCCGAATAGCGTGTTTTTCTGTATTCAAATTCAACTGCATCGCATCACAGTCGCGGAAACAAGCAAAATATGAAGCGCAACATCGAGATCAAAATTTGGGGCAGGGACGATGTGCGCGAGATCCTACAAGAAATGCGGAGCGGCACATCAGCGCGAACGGCTCGCTCAGCCGCTGATGAAATTAGCGTGCGGCAGTCGCAGTCACCAATAATTTTTGTAAATGTTTGCCAAAACTTGTCTGTTGTCTAGGAGCTGACTGGACACACTGTCAGCAAAAGCGCGGTGGATAGGCGCGTGCGAGATGCCGAGGTTGGCAAGAGGCAGGCGTTCGAAAAGCGCTCAACCACAGACCCGCGACCGCATTCGACTCCGTCGGCGCTCGCGCTCGGCTGCGGCGTCGACCCTGCTTCGGCTGTCGGCACGCGGCCGCAGTCGACCCCGTCGGCGCTCGCGCTCGGCAGCAACGTCGACCCTGCTTCGGCTGTCGGCACGCGGCCGCAGTCGACCCCGTCGGCGCTCGCGCTCGGCTGCGGCGTCGACCTGCTTCGGCTGTCGGCACGCGGCCGGAGGCGCCCCCGTCGGCGCTCGCGCTCGGCTGCGGCGTCGACCTGCTTCGGCTGTCGGCACGCGGCCGCAGTCGACCCCGTCGGCGCTCGCGCTCGGCTGCGGCGTCGACCCTGCTTCGGCTGTCGGCACGCGGCCGCAGTCGACCCCGTCGGCGCTCGCGCTCGGCTGCGGCGTCGACCTGCTTCGGCTGTCGGCACGCGGCCGCAGTCGACCCCGTCGGCGCTCGCGCTCGGCTGCGGCGTCGACCCTGCTTTGGCTGTCGGCACACGACCGCAGTCGACCCCGTCGGCGCTCGAGCGCGCCAGCAACCTACACCAATCATCTCAAGAACGCACTCGGCCGCAGTCGACCCCGTCGGCGCTCGCGCTCTGCTGCGGCGTCGACCCTGCTTCGGCTGTCGGCACGCGGCCGCAGTCGACCCCGTCGGCGCTCGCGCTCGGCTGCGGCGTCGACCCTGCTTCGGCGGTCGGCACGCGGCCGCAGTCGACCCCGTCGGCGCTCGCGCTCGGCTGCGGCGTCGACCCTGCTTCGGCTGTCGGCACACGACCGCAGTCGACCCCGTCGGCGCTCGCGCTCGGCAGCAACGTCGACCCTGCTTCGGCTGTCGGCACGCGACCGCAGTCGACCCCGTCGCCGCTCGCGCTCAGCGAGCAGGAGCTGGAGGACAGCGGCGCTTTGGCGGCGCGAGTGTCTGAGAAGCAGCGCTCAACCGGGCTGACTAAGTCGCTGACGCGCAACGCCCTCCTCGTGCCGGATCAGCGACAGGGTGGTGGGGTGCGCGTGTACACGTTGAGCCGGCGCCCCGCCAGCGGGGACGCGTACTACCGCTGCCTCCGCTGTTACTACCTCTACAAGAAGGACGCTGCTGTCGATGGCCGACAACGGCAGCCGCCAGGTACGTAGGTTGTAGGTTTGACGCGAACTTGAACAAGGTGAGCGTTGCAGTGGATGTGCCCAAGCAGTTGGACGTGGCGCCCTTTGTCAACGCCGCTGTCGAAGTACCGACTGTACCGACTGCGAAGCGTCGTCGTGAGTGCGCGCTCATTTCGCGTTGAGTGACATTCACAACAGCTGCTGGTTTGTTGTGTAGTACCACTGGGGGGCCAGCGTCGACAGCGGCCACTACACGGCAAGGGTGGATCTAGAGGGGGGCGAAAGGGGCGATCGCCCCCATAGCTGGGCCGATAGCGTGTGGGGCGGGCGGGTAGGCGAGGGGCGAAAGGTGGGTGGCAGGCGGTGGGCGAAGGGCAAGTGGGTCGGCGAGGGTCGAAGGGTGGGCAGTAGGTGATGAGCAAAGTTCAAGCACCAGCAAGCAGGCCAGGGAGGTTTAGTAGATGTCTATTAACGCACTACCCATACGCGCAAAATTTTTGCCTGCGGCGCTGTAGAGAGCGTACAGGTCCCTCATGGACTAGGGACTCCTTTGGGGGCAGGACATAGGATTCCCTAAGCGGAAAAATTTTGCCTGCGGCGCCGAAAAATTTTGCCTGCCAGGGGCGAAGCCAACCTTGCGCCAGGGAGTATTAAGTTCTTAGTAAACCTGACCAGCAGTGGCGGATCCAGGGAGGGAGGGAGGGGGGAATTCTCCCTCCCAAAATCGAGAATCTAGGGCGAAAAGGGGGGGCGGGGGTGGAGGGGAGGGCTGGGCCGTAGAAGAAGAAACGTGCACCGGTAGGTGGTCGAAAATCGCAGAAATTTTCGCCTGCGGCGCCGATTTTATGTATTACTTGTCAATAATGGACCGATTGGGTGCCCCAAAACATCGTCGAAATGACTCAGCATCTCTAAATATCAACACGGTTCCCCCTTCTCCTAAATCCTTCCCCCTCCGAAAAAATTCTGGATCCGCCACTGCTGGCAAACAGGCCAAGTACAATCGCGCATTACAGTCAATTTTAAGGAAGAAGGCCTTGAGAGATGTAGAATTAGCAAAATTTTCGCCTGTGGCGCAATTAATTTTGTACAAAGTGTAATAAAATTTGCATGACTTTCAGAACGTACGTGATGCCAAAAGTTGAAAATTTTGCCTGCGGCGCCATTTGTGTGCATGAAACACAAAAAATACAAATAAAATAATAGTAAACTTTTTGACTAGTTTTTTTTCACCCTCTTCGCGAAACAAATTCCTGGTTCTCCAAATGTACGCTGGTGCTGCTACATAGATCTAATTGGGGCCGGTTCCACGGGATAGGCTCCTTCGCCCCCCTAGCCGAAAATTTCTAGATCCGCCCCTGCTACACGGCGGACTGCTTGGTCGACGAGCTGGGCTCCTGGTGGCGGTTCAACGACAACAGCGTCGTGCAGCTTGGCGCCGACGCCGACTGGGCCGCCTTCGACAGCCAGGGCGCCTACCTGCTGTTCTACGACCGGCAGACGTGGTGACACTTGATCTCATGCGCGTCGTTCACATTAAACATCGTTTTATGCGAGTCTCGTGAGTATTTATTCGCGTAAGAAGGTGCATTTGCGTGTCACCGTCGCCGCCGCCGCAAGGTGCGCCGCATACAGACAACGCCATTGCCCGAGGAATTTTGTATATATTCCGCATATTTTGCACGTATTTATCTATACCAACTTCTACGATTAGCACGTTGAACGTACTCGTATTTGAATTGGGCGGTACCGTACTTGCAATTGAACATCGTTTCTTTCCAATTGAGCTCCGTTAACGCGCGTTTAACCGATTGTGTACAGCCGTTTCTTTATTCTTTGGCGTAAATAATGAAAATAATGAAACAGCTGCAAAAAATTCTGAAGGGATTAATAACACTTGTGGAAATTTGCACAGAAATGAAGATAATGCGCTAGAAATAGTCATAGAATGCATGAACTTGCCACACGAAACGATTTAACATTGAAAATATAATGAAACAGCAAAAGCTGAATAATGAAACGGCCAAAAAATAATAAAACGCTCAGTACGGTAGGCGGATTTTAAAAGGTGGTTTGAATTTTTTTTGCGGTTTTGAAAGTATTTTTTTTTTTTTTTTTATTTTTTTTTTTTATTTTTGAAAAATTTATTTTAATTTTATTTTATTATTTTTTTTATTTATTTTGTATTAGTTAATAGTGTGTAAGTACTATAAAAAACTAAAGAAAATGTTTTATTTTTATTTTAGCTACAGATATAAATATCAACAACCAACAATCATTAAGATTGTATAGTAAGTGCGATTATAAATAGAAAAATTTTGATATTTGTCTAATCGTCGGCACGGAAGGTATCAGGCAAGTGTGTGGACAAGACCTGATGTTCAGCGCCTGATCTCTGACTACAAGTCCGGGAGATCTGTTTTTTCGCTTCGAAAATTGGCTGCCGAAATCTCGGTTTTACTGCACGATTATTCTGTGTTTTTTGTGCTGTTTGTTGTACCGGTGCGTGTGATTTTCAGAGCCTGTCAGACCAACGCGTCAGTGTTGTGTCAGTTCTTCGTCACATAAAGGACGACCGCATCGGCACTCGTCCTCTCGGACGGCCCAAGAACGTCGTCAAGAAGCCGCGTTTGTCTCAGCTAAGGAATTCGTCGTCAGCGACAGGTCAAACCGCCGTCGAGCCGCCTGTTGACGTCTCGGGCCGGAGGACAACAGACCCGTGTTTCGGGGACTATCGGCTCGAGAGCAGCAGAGCTGACGGTGGTGATGGAGGTTTCCTTGGCCATGACTCCTGTCGCTTGCTGGCTGCCAAATTGGACGCTGTGTCTGGGGAACTTCGTGGTTTGCGGCGAGTCGTCAGTGACGGATTTCGTCAGCTGCTCGTGACGACCAGTACTTCCGTGCGATCCGACCCGGAGGAATGCGGAGCCGCGGAAACCACTGAAACGGTGGAACCGACGGAAGGCCCGTCTTCTGGAGAACTTTCCAAGTCTGGCACAATGCTGGCCAAGAACTTGAAGGGTCGCGTTCTCATAGTTGCCGACGGTGACAGGTTCCGTCTGTTCACGAGATATGGCCGATTGTCAGCAACTGGCGACGCATACTACCGCTGTCGGGTGTGCGACCACTACAACGTTACGTGTCCTGAAGACACTGGCGCTGGTGTCTCCTCGAGAACTTCCACCCCGACATTGATTTTGAGGAGCAGCGGCAGAATTGTTAGCGGGAAGAAGGGGATGGTGAACCGTCACCATTCCAAATGCCCTCTTCTCAGTCAACAGCAGGTGGAGGCGACCAAGATCGACCGGAAGTACAGACGGACCATCGTTGCTAATGATATGGAGCCTCGGCAAGCGCATCAGCAGGTTATCTCATCTGAAAATCGTTGTTTTTTTTTTATTTTGACGAATTCTATTTTAATCCAGGCCCAATTGGAGTGTCTGAGCGTGGCGAAAATTTTGAAAGACACTGTTCCTCTTGTGGGTGCTGCGAGCGTGGCTGCACACCTGCCGGGCTGGACCAACTGCAGGGGCGCCTACTCTCGACACAAGTATAGGAAAGCGCGTGCCGTTCGCGACCCTCACTCCCCTCACTCGAGCCGGCACAGTCTGCACCTCCGCCTACTGTTTTGCAGCTGCACTCCTTCTCGCCGCCAGATTTGGATTGGCAACAGCGCATGTGTCGCTCTTTCCAAATTCCGCTGGTCGAACCATCCTCAGACAGATCTATTGCCGGTGTTGCATCCCTCTTCATCCCCCCACGAAACCATCCGGCCGGATGTTTTGGGATATCCCAGTTCCTCCCCCCGGAGGAATTGGGATAGAAGACGTGCCATCCCAATTCCTCCCCCCTTATCCCAAAAACTCCCCCTATGTTATGTTCGGTTTGTAATCTCAATCAGGCAATCTCGATCTCTGTGGATGTTCTCCGCATGCATGGCTTGTCTCCGTTGGGCGCATGAGCTGTTTGACTGGTTGGTAATTTCAAAGCTGTAGTAAAAGCTGGTGGGCTTGCTGGGCAAGCGCGTCTATCTCTTCGACAGCCTCCAGAAGGCTGTCGTTAGCGCACCACTGCGCTGGGAGCTGTTTGGATCCACGCGCGCCAGCGACCCACACGTGCTCGCTGTGCCTCTGCAGCGGCAGCGCAACAGCAACGACTGTGGGCTGCGCGCGATTGCAGTCGCCTTCGACATCGTCACAGGAACGGAGCTGTTGTCACTGCACTTTCATTGACGAACATCGTTTTGATTTTTTGAATTTTATTTTGCCTTCAATCTTTCGCGCGCTAAGGCGCTATGACGAAGGCGCTAAGGCAAAGGGGCTAGGACGAAGGCGCTAGAAAAAAAAGCGTTGCATGCGATAGCGAGTACTAGCTGAGTAGCAGGGCGTCGTCTTGGGCGAATGGGCCTTGGGCAAGGAGGGATGGACGCTCTCATTGTCTGGACGACGCAAGAGAATGTGCCTTAATGCTTGAATCATTGGGGGGTATCCAGCTGAATAATTGTAGAAATTTTATGCACTTGTATTAAATTGTTCAACTTTGATGTACGATATTTATTAGCTTATTTGGCCCTTGAACTGAACCGTTTTGGTGTAACATCGAAAATCACCTCAATTTTGATTTAATGATTGACTTAACGATTAAATTGATTTATTGTTCTTCAAGGTCACTGGATGTCACTTTCGTTGACTTCTCCATTTGGGGCATCAAGGGAATCGTCTACGATCAGTCGCAAATTCTATTGAACAGCTGTAAGAAGCCATTGAGAATAAGTTTGCACACGGCGCCTCGCTGTAGAAATAGTTGAGAAAGTTACGACCAAACGTCAGAAGTTCGTGGTGGCTAAGCACTGCGCTCATGGCGCTCACACTGTCTGGCAGAGTTCACAATTTTTTAGGGGGGATGTTTTGGGATAAGGGGGGAGGAAGTAGAATACCCTATTTTATCCTACTTCATCCGGCCGGATGGTCTGGGATATCCTAGTTTATCCGGGGGGATGTTTTGGGATGGGGGAGGAAGAGGGATACGACACCGGCACCATCTTCAGCAGCAAAAAGCCGCCTATCTGTCGTAAAACGGGCGGCGGTGGCGACTGCTTCTTTCGCTCTGTCTGCTTTTTTCTATCTGGCAGCGAGCAATATCATGCGATAGTCCGTCGCGAGCTGTGCCAGTTTATTCTGCAGCACTGGCCGGCCCTGCGCGACTACGCGGACAAGTTTTCCTCCGCAGAAGACTACTTGAAACATCGCTGGGACGCCGTGGTCGTAAACGGCAAGAGCGTCCGTGTTCAACGTGGCGATCTCCGTAAAGTTGGCTCCTGGGCGATCGAGTTTGAGTGCTGGGCCGTCGCCAACTGGCTCGACGTCAACATCTTTGTCTACAGCGCTGACGGAGGCGACAACGGCTGGGCTGTCTACGTCCCAGGCGGCTACGGGAAGTGTGATGCGCCGCCGGACGAGCTGAGATCTCGTCCATCCATCTATCTGCGCAACTCTGGCGGGCATTTTGAAGTTGTGACATCTGTTTAACTTCTTTGCTCGATTTGATTGAACTTATGATCTGATCAATTTTTCCGACATTTATTTGATCTCACACTGTTTGTGCAATCGTTAGTGATTTTCTGTCATTCTGGTGTCAATTCGTATTGAGTAGGTTTGTGTTGGATTGCTCATCGTCAGAGGTCAGAGGATCAGGCTCATGTTCGAGGAGCACCACTCTGATGTCCGAGACAGTAGTTAGTTCGGGTTGAGCAGACCTTTTTGAGGTAGGGAGGGAAAACAGTGGGTTTTTATTCCAGCGTTCAAAACAAGGAAATTCGTTCATCACACAACCGTTTCATTATTCTTTGGCGTAAATAATAAAAATAATGAAACAGCTGTGTACAGTACACGTATGACTACACACCCGTTAACGCACCATATTGATAGCCCAAATAGCATTAAGCCCACCTTACTGTGGTGCGCGATTTCAAAAGGCGCCAAATTTTTGTTTTTCTAAAAAAGCTTGATCTGCATGCTTTCCCATCTCCGACGCGAGTTCGCGGCGGGCGCGCTGCGCGCGGTGTGCCAGTCGGCGGCTGTCGGGCCGTGTGCCGCCGGCATTCGCGCTCTCAGCAGCGAAACTCCCGAAAAGCCGCCGTCGGAAGGCGGCGCGACAGTTTCCGGCGTGGAAAACCCGCTGCTGTCCGAGCTGGCGGGTCCGAAGAAGGCGGTCAGGGCGGCTCTGCCCAAAGAAAACCCCTTTCTCGTCATTGAACAGGGCAAGTTTTTAAAGAGCCGAATCGAAGGCAAGAACAGGTTGGCGGCTAGCACGCACGCACGCGCGCACGCACGCACTCACTCATTGTGACACACGCAAACATCAGAAAGCGTTCCAGCCATGGGTGCCCGCTGGGGGTTATAGGGGGGGGGGGGGGTATACCCCTCCACTGGAAGACCCTATCCCGAAAGACTTTCGGGACGACCCCTCCCCTGGCTTTCATTTTCTGGAGCTTCCAGCCAATTTGTCTTGTAAAAATGGCGAAAAGAAAAGTATGCATGCGGCGCTGTCTTTCTGTACTTTGCAGCCAGGGTTGCATAAAAAAAAATTTCAAGTTTTTTTTTTTAAATTAAAAAAAAAAAATTTTTTTATTTTTTTTTAAATTAACTTAGGAGCCATCATTGGCGCCAAATACCTGTACTATAAGATACTTTTAGCCTATTCGAGTGTCAAACACAAGTACTAGTGCTTCCCTAAAGCCTTTAGAAGCGTATTTAGCATCGTTTTAGTCAAATGGTGACAAAGCCGCTGCCTCTAAATGGTCGTGTACGGTATCGCACTATGTTGGGAACCAGTTGGGAACCCCAAAAAGAGCTTGGTTTTGGTGCTAATAAGCAAGTTTATGCATGAATAACTACTAATTGTACCATCTAAACACCATTTAAACGCCTTTTTGCCACTCAAAAGCTAAATTTTACCCAAAAACAGAGAAATTTTTTTTTTTAATTAAAAAAAAAATCCAGCTTTTTTTTTTTTAAAAAAAACTTTTTTTTTAAATTGTGCAACCCTGTTTGCAGCTAAAAGGTAGATAGAAATGGCGCTTAGATCACGTTTTGAACTGTTTTGGGTCCATTTTGAGTTTGAGTTGAGGCCAATAACTACCATTTTTTGTGCTATTCTGACGTATAAAACTACATTCCAAAAATCCCGATTTACCCACCCCCTGCATTAAAAAATTTGGCGATTTACCCCTCCCCTGGCCCAATTTCCGTGGGCACCTATGGTTCCAGCACTGCGATCGCCTTTTTTTCCACTACCCTTCAATAAGTAAGGGGCTTCAAGCTGGGGGTGAATTTTAGATTTTCAAAAACTCAAGGGGGGGGGGCGTGGTAATCTTGCACAATATAATTTGATTAAAAGGGCACGCCGTGAGCCCCCCCCCCCTCGAACCCCCATACTTCCACTGCTTTTAGTCTTGAGCCAACATGGCTAACCTGCGGTTCA
Source organism: Paralinhomoeus sp. GSCO2_6 (assembly GCA_030248085.1). NCBI lineage: Eukaryota > Metazoa > Nematoda > Chromadorea > Monhysterida > Linhomoeidae > Paralinhomoeus > Paralinhomoeus sp. GSCO2_6. Next base: position 79,735 of record JASAMY010000369.1, on the reverse strand, counting down.
CTCCGCACTGGTCAGTGCGTGTTCGTCTTGGTCTTTTGTGCTTGCTGGATTGCCTGAAGCTGGTACTACCATCTACCCAGTTACGCATACTACTTATAACCTGCCCGGCACGCACGCCCCTGCACCTGCAGGTACACTGGCAAAACGGTGACGCGAGGCAACGTGATGAAGCTGATGCCTTCTTCGCAAGCAGCCGCCCTGGAAGGCACCACTGGTTAGTTCTCTCGAGTTACACTACTAGTTGGCTCAGACAACTTTGCATGGCCCCATGGCGTGCTGATCTGGGCCATGAGCAGAGGTGTAACTGGCCATCGAAGCTGGGAGGGGGCGGGAATTGGTCAGTTGGGGACAAAAAAACAGCGCCGCAGGCAAAATTTGGTGATTTTTCGGCCGAAAACGCGCCCAAAAGACTCCAAAATGGTCTATAAGGTGCGTAAAATCCTTCTCAGACCTTATCCCAAAGGGCGTTCGGGATGATCTGCTCCCGTCCCCCCCCACTCGCTTTTAATTTCCGATCCTCCTCAAGCGACTGTTTCCAGTTGTTGAAAAAGCAGACGATGCTTTATTTCATGCACGCACTTGTTTGTCTTGTGTTTTGGGCGCCGAGGAGGGCGGGCAGCTGTGGGGCTCTGTGGCGGAGAGGCTGTCGCGCCTCTTGCCGACGCTCGAGACGCAGAAGCGCCTCTACGACGGCGTTCCCTACACGCAGCTGCCCATCTGCCACGTACGAGCGTCCAACAACAACACCCAAGTCATGGTCGCTGACCACAAGGTGCGCCAACTACAACCCTCTCCCCCCCCCCGCACACCCTGCTGGTGCCTAAAGTACGGGGGGGGGGGTGCAAGCACTACCCCGCCCGCGTAACCCCTTTGTATGAACAGCAGCACTCTAAATCCAATGCCTCCAAGTAAACATGTGGCATACGGGGAGAGATCGGAGACCATCGTGTTGGGTGAGGGGGGGGGGAGAAGACGGTTGGAGGGGGACTTGGCTCAGAAGGGGAAAATATACCGAAATGCACCGAAATAGGCACTTTCGGTGAAAATGGGGAATAAATGGGGTTATTTAGCTGTTCTAGTGTACAAAAAAGTGGAAAAGACGAAAATGTCACTACTTTTTAGCATCGTAGACAGGTTGAAAACTTCAGAAAAACTGGGGGTTGTTTGGGGGTGACGGGTATACTTGCGCAACCCCCCCCCCCTCAACCTACTCCCCCAATTACATGTATGATTGAAACGTCTCTTGGAGGAGGAGGGCGGATTGGCATTCTCAGAGCCACATGAGATATAGCCCGAGAGGGGGGGGGGGGCGTTGACACAACGCATAGTTTCAGTGAATGTTTATGAATATGAATAAATCCTTTAATTAGCCCCCTACAATTAGCCCCGTCCTTCTACCCGAATGAGACAACAATTAGCAAGCCCGCCGTCCATTTGGAGGGTTTACGGTGTGTGTGTGTGTGTGTGTGTGTGTGTGTGTGTGTGTGTGTGTGTGTGTGTGTGTGTGTGTGTGTGTGTGTGTGTGTGTGTGTGTGTGTGTGTGTGTGTGCGTTTGTGTACATGTGTGTGTGTGTGTGTGTGTGTGTGTGTGTGTGTGTGTGTGTGTGTGTGTGTGTGTGTGTGTGTGTTCGTGACTGTGCAGTTTCAGGGTCGGGTCATCTGCAGGACGTCGAGTCGCGTCGAGGGCTACAAGCACGCCAAGAAGAAGTCCGAGCTCGTCGGACACGCCACCGGCATCGCGGCCGCGCAGCGCATGAAGAGAAGAGGCACGCGCGTGCGCGCGCGCGCGCGCACGCACGCACTGGAACACATCGGCTCGCACGCATGCACATGCACGTAACTGTGCGTGGGGGGGGGGTATCGCACCAACTCTACCCCTCCACGTCTCCCCTCCCCCCCCCAGAATTTTCTCGAACCTTCTTTTCAAAATATCTACAATTACAAGGTGTGTTTTCTCATACCTGTTCGATGTTTTTACCCTAAAACAGCATATCAGCGCTTTACAGACCCTATTGTGACCGAAAAGTACCTATTTGGACCCAATTCTGATCCAAAAATTTTCCTCCTCGGACCGCCCTCCCAAAATGTCTTTCACCATACCCTCCACCACAACATCCAGAATGGCCTATGAGACCCCTCCGCCCCCAGATAGGAAACAGTTACATGTATGCGCACGCACCGTCTGGGACGTGCACACGCTCGCACGAGCGTGTGCACACTACACCTGTGGACGCACCGGCACGCACGCACGCACGCACGCGTGTCCCTCGGTCGTCTGCGTGGGAATGCGTCAGATTGTTGGTCGTTGCAGACGTGTCGCACGTGCGGGTCGTGATCAAGGGCCTAGGTCCGGGCCGCATGTCGGCGCCCAAGGCGCTCGCGGTCGCCGGCATCCAGGTGGCGTCGTCGTTGTTGTTGTTGTTGTCGTTTGGATCAGGGACAACAAGCTAGGAGGCCGTCAATGGCCCATATAGCATAGTCATCTACAGGGTGGGCCAAAAAAAAACCGCCCCCCTATCGATTTAGAGATTGGCTGGACCGATTCTGATGAAAATTGGAATACAACATACTGGACCTAATAGAAGCAGGTTTGCAAAGTTTCGGCTCAATTCATAAACAATGTTGTATTTCTTTGGTCTTGGCTCGCCTTTCCCTTAGATGTAGCCAATGAAGATACTGTACGAATATTTTTCGAAAATTTGAAAATAAAGCGGTTGAAAAATGGTGGGCGCATGTTTTAAGAATGCCTATCATACCTGTAACTGGGTCTGGCAGAGTGGGGGGGGGGGTAGCTGGCCGATTTTGGGGGAGGGGGTCTCTGGAGCAAAAAGTGGGGGGGGGGGTAGCTGGCCATTGTTTGAGTTATAATGGTACTTATTGGTCTAAAATGGGTATAAAAAGTGTGTAAACAGTGTTATTTAGCTGTTTTATGGTCATATAACACTGAAAAGCACTGAAAAACACCAACAGTTACTCACTTTTATCGTTTTAGACATGACGAAAATCCTTTGGGAAAATTCTGGGGGGGGGGGGGTCGGGGGGGAGTTGGGGGGGTGGTTGAAAAACTAGTGGGGGGCCCCCAAAGCCCCCCCAACCACCCCCCCCAGTTACAGGTATGATGCCTATGTCGAAAGAAGACAAAATCACAATCAAAACTTTGCTACATGTGATTATCGTTTGTTTGCACCATTGATGACAGTTTCAGACAATTCAATACAAGCATGAGGAAGTCACAAAATCTGTGAAATTGTGAATGAAATGAGCCGAAACTTTGCAAACCTGCTTCTATTAGGTCCAGTATGTTGTATTCCAATTTTCATCAGAATCGGTCCAGCCAATCTCTAAATCGATTGGGGGGCGGTTTTTTTTTTTTGCCCACCCTGTATATGACGCCTTCCCGTCTAGAGCCGCACAATTAGCCGGACATTTGGAAGATGGCCATCTGTCATCTGGGGAAGCGACAGCACGAGAAAATCTATTGAGAGGGAAGTCCTCGATCTAGTGGATGCATCACGAATCGAACCCGCGACCTTGCGCGCGAGAGGCCGATTCTTTGCCACTAGGCCATACGCTGCCCTCCCTCTGCAGGTGGTGTCGCTCACCGACCACACGCCCATCATCGAGCTGGGACCCAGGCCCAAGCACCGCAAGCGCGGCGTACGCTACCGCTTCGAGATGGAGCTCAAGTGATCCATCCTCTCCATGCGCCCTTTGCCGCCTCTCAGTGAACCACGCCGTGCATGCGCTGAAAGAATTTCCAGTGGGTGTGAGCGCACTGGCTCTATGGGCACCCGTCTGGAAGAATGAACCCAAAGCAAATGACACGGAACACTGTGAGAGTGGGGGAAGGTAACACACACGCACGCACACACAGTTAAAGAAAAATAACGCAGTTTTTCATACAGCGACGCTGTATGAAAAAAGGGCAGGGGTCAGAATCCTCTGAACCCCCAGACCCGGTTACTGGTGTGCCCATACATGTAACCGGGTTTTTTAAGTGGGGGGGGGGGGTCGGAGACCATTCTGGGGGGGGGGGGGCTAAGCAGATTTGAAGAAGGAGGGGGGGTGTCAGAGAGTAAAAAAGAGACCTAAATAGGGTCTAAATAGGCACTTTTTGGTCAAAAAAGGGTAAATAAGGCTATAAATAGCGTTATTTAGCTGTTTTAGGGTAAAAAACACTGAAAAAGATGAAAAATGCACTACTTTGTACAATTGTAGACTAGTTGGAAAACTTCAGGAAAATTCTGGGGGGGGGGGGCGGGGTAAAATTCTGGCTGGGGGTGGGTAACCCCCCCCCCCCCCCCCAACCCCCCCCCGATGGGTGTGCCCCCTTCCCCCACCATGCGTGTAATCACTTGCGTCCATGTGATGACACTTCGCGTTCCTCCAAATGCTGCACAAACAGTTCACTCTTGTCACGGTGGACCAATCGACAGCCTACAGTGAGACGGAAAGACACCAAGATAGCGCGATCGAGAGATTTCATCAATGTATACTTTCCTTGCACAGTATAGTGGGGGGTGGGGAATAAATAAGGGAGCACTATACTGGGGCTTAGCATAGCGGCGCGCATGCATGCGTTTGCGAATATGCATTGGCGCGTTTACCGTACACTAGTGCGCACACAATACCGTAATCCTGAAAGCACTGGCGTAGCCAGAGGGGGGGGGGGCGAAACGTTGGGAAGTAAGAAAATTCAATAGGGTCCCCACCCAGTTAAAAGGACGGTAATGCACAACTCTAATGATGATTTCCTATACCCAACATCGACGAAAAGACTTGAAAAAAAATTGACTGCGGCGCAGTTGGTGACTACAAAAACCTTACAAATCAAGTCGAAATCTTTTCTTGTGGCAAGATTTTTGCAGGTGTTCAATGTCAATAAATGATGGTTTAGGCCAGATAGAAGGCGCTTCGATATACCGCCTGCCAAAATAAACTCCTGGCTACGCCACCGCTCCGCTTGTAAATAGAGCGGCCAAGCGCGCTTGAACTTGTTCTTAGACAATACCCTTTAACTCGTATTTTACAGGTGGCACCTTAGTACTTACCTACATGGCTCGATGTCAACAGTACCATGTCAAGGTGCTCTAGTAATTGACGGGCCTCCATCCACACGCCAACTTCCAAAAATCGCCCCACTAACGTTAAAGTTCACGTTAAAAAAATGTGCCATAAATATATAAATACTCCAAAGAGAGTCCCCACCCCGTTAAACAGACTAGCGGACTGAATAGGGACACGTTGGAATTTAGCGTGCATCAAGAGACGCGTTACTGGAACGGTTACGGTACTGGAAACAATTCTTAATTCCTGTTCTTTTTTGTTGTTTTTCACTCCGCAAAATCCTTTAGGACGTCCTGGATTATGACCATCAGATTGGCGATGCCCAACATGTAGCCGTCGTCCGGCCCTCCGTATCTGAACACGCGCGATTCGCTTGTGTCCTCTGCTGGTATCATTTCAGAGAAAGACACGCACGCGCCTTCATCGGCACGCACGCGCGCACGCACCGACACGCGCGCACGCATGCACGCACGCACCGACACGCACGCACGCACCGGCACGCACGCACGCACGAACCGGCACGGGCGCATGCACCCACCAGAACGCGCGCGCGCACGCACCGACACACACACGCACCGGCACGCACGTACGTACGCACCGGCACGCGCGCACGCACGCACCGGCGCGCACGCACGGGCATGAACGAATGCACCGACACGCACGCACGCACGCACCGGCACGCGTCAGCACGCACACACGCGCGCACGCGCCAGCACGCAGGCACCGGCACTCACACACACCTGGGGTCGTCGAGGTAGTGGGGCTTGGTGGAGTGCTCGAAGTCGATCATGTGCACGTCCGCTTGCGCCACCGCCGTGATCCAGCGCGCTGACTGCGCCCGCGCTCGGCCTCGCGTTGGCGCCTTCTGCACACGACGACAAGGATACCTGGGGCTGGGGGGGGGGGGGGGTGTCGAACCCAACAGTTTGTGGGGGGGGGGGTAGATGGAGGTGCGGCATGGGACGTCCGGTCACTCGTCCGCGAGGGGTCGAAGGAACGCGAGGCGCGAGGCCCCTATCAACATGTAGCCTCAACAAACCCGGACCTGCTTGTGTGGCGCGCCCTTGGTGGCGGCGCCGTCGTAGATGAGGAGGACGGAACTCGAGAAGAAGCGGCAGCCGTCGTGCCGCGAGATCAGCTGCAATAGGGCCAATATTGACTGCGTTCTTTTGCGTGCGTGCCAGTGCGCGCGTGCGTGCCGGTGCGTGCGCGCGAGCCGGTGGCTGCCTGCCGGTGCGTGCGTTCTTGAGCGTGCGTGCCAGTGTGCGTGCCGGGTGCGCGCGTACGCGCGTGCCAGAGCGCGCGCGCGTGCCAGTGCGTGCGTGCGTGCACGTCAGTGGCTCGGGGGGGGGGGGGGGGCAGGCTCCAACCAACCTCTTTGAGCGCGCCCAGCCGTTCGAGGAATCGGCGACAGAGTCGGCGTACGACGTCCGGCTCGTGTCCGCGCGTCAGGAACTGTCGGATGCTGCGGCAGAGACTGGCGTGGTCGAACTGCCGGCCCAGGTACTTGTCGATGCAGCGGTACTCGCGCGTCGACGGGTCGAACACCTGGGTGGGGAAGGAAGGAACGTGTGCGCACGCACGCACGCACGCACACTGCAGGTAAAGGCGAGCTGGGCACCTGCATTCCGATGAGCCGGCAGCCATAGGTGGCGCTCGTTGACGTTTCGCACTTGCGCACCTGAAGCACGCGCATTTTCTCTTGCCTGACGCATCCATCGACGCGACCCAAAGCACGCCCGTGGGCCGTGTTCCATCCCTCTTCACCCCCCCCCCCCACCCCGCAAAACCATCCACGTTGATCTCCAACAACAAAAAATGTGTTGCGTCCACTCGATATGATCTAGTGCTTTCAGTCACTGTGTCGCCAGAGGTTCACTATGTCGAGGGGGATGTTTTGGGATAAGGGGGGGGGGAGATTGGATACCCTACTTTATCCGGCCGGGTGGTCTGGGATATCACATTTTGTCCTGGGGTGGAGGGATACGACACCGACCCGCTCATTTCTTTCGCCAACCCCCTCCCCCCCCCGCCCTCCCAAGTCACCCATTGTCACGCACGCACGCACGCACGCACGCACGCACGCACGCACGCACGCACGCACGCACGCACGCACGCACGGACCTGTAGCTCTCGTTTCTCCTCGTCGGCGGAGTCGCCATATTGGCGGGTGCCCATCTTGACGTCGAGCACGCAAGGCTTCCGCAGTCGCCCCACCAGGTTCTCCAGCAGCAGGAACTCTGTAGAGCGCGCGCCCCGGTCATGATAAGAACGTTGAATGTTGTTGTTGTTTGATTAGGGACAACGATAGAATGCTCTGAGGCTGTGGCGTAGTCCGTAAGGCGTTGGATTCCTGACCGCGAGGTCGGGGGTTCGATTCCTTGCTGGGCGAAACCACGGCAAGCCCCTTGGGCAAGGGGTTCACCCACAATTGCTCCGGTCTCGGGCTGTACCGTGGCTTCGGCCAAAAATCAGTGGCAGGTGGGGGCCGACCTTGCCTCGCGGCAGCCTTCCCGTCTGGAGCCGCATAATTAGCCAAAGACATTCAGAAGAACGCCATCTGTAATCTAGGGCAGCGACAGCACGAGAAAAACCATGGATAGAGAAATGCTCGTTCTAGTGGTGCTGTCAAGAATCGAACCCATTCAGAAGCCGATTGTGTACCACTAGGCGATTGGCTGCCCAACGTTGCAAGACATGGTTTGCAGTTGCATTGATCCTATCGAATACACTTTATATACAATGCATCACTGGTTCCCCGCAAACAGCGAGAGAAAATCAATCGAGAGTAATTCTTGCCACAGAAAACTTTGTGTGTCGAGCGAGACACCGTTTTATGAGTGGTGACCGTTGAAGGGGGGTGGGGGGGGGGATTCAGTTCCAACCCCCCCCCCCTTCCAGTTGCACGTATGGAAGGAGAGGGGTGTTTAGCTGAGCTACTGAATTTTATGGTGACAAGCGACACTCAAATCACTTTCACTACACATACCCCTTAAAGCGTAGCCCCCCTTCATATGAAGTGGCGCCTTGACCCCCCGCGTGACCCCCCAAAAAAAAATCAATTTACTAGTTAAAGAAACCTCTACAAGCAAAGGGATTTCTTAACTAGAAACTGATTAGGGTTAGGAACCTAGCCGTGACCCCACAATTTCTTAACCAGTTGCTTCGCTAGAGTAGCTAAGGTTAGAAAAATTTTTAAACCTTGTTTCTGCACTAGAAACTGTCAAAGTATAAGACTTGTCTTTGCTAGGGGACCATCTTGGATAGGGAGTTGCACGGTTTCAGGCTTCCGTCGACAACTGCTTGACTGAAGTTTTGAGAAGTTTTGTACAAGGTTTAGACAGTGTTGTTCAGGGTTTGTGTAGCTGCAGTACCATTATGTGATATGGCGTTTGCTTTGCTAGTGTTGTGACATTGTATGCAGTTGTTGTCAGACGTGTGTCTTAATCAATGGAACTGTTGATTGGAAAGAGTCGCCTTCCTAGCTTTGCATGGCACTGACATCGCTTTTCCAACGGTGACACAGTTTAGTACTTCACTCGCTGGTCTATGAACGTGTGCCTCACTAGAAAACAAATTGACCTTTGCCAGCACAGGACAAGTTGCGCACACCATAGAAAGACGCGACACGGCACACACAGCACACAGCAGCAAGCGCAGCATGACGCATTAAACTGACTAGACAGTTCCTAACCCTGTTAGAATGCACTGTACACAAGCTAGTCAGTTGACCACTAATACGTTTGAGTTTTCCTAACAATCGGCTTGTCCTTCAATTTTGGATCACAGAACAGGTATTTCTCTTCTTCATGGAATCTAGCAAAGCAGCCACTGTTGATGCATAGGGCCACATGGCAAACCTTGCAAATCACTTTGGTTTGGACTCGTTGCATGTGCCCTTGGCACTCTTTATAGCCCTGGAATACGAGCATGCTGACACAGTACAGCAACGCAACTTCAAAGTAACCAGTACCTTTGCTTTCACTGGCAAATGTTTTAGATTGCTATCTGCCAGCAACCTAATCCGACGGACCTCTTCAACTTCTTTTTTTTTTGGTGCTTCTCCTGAAGCTGAGCTTAGGGTGGGGTGCATCAGCTCAATAGGACCAGCATCCAAATGCAGGCCGTATTCCAGTAGTTGTTGTGCTAGCTCCAGCTTTACTGCACAATTTGGAATATTGCGAGTTCCAAACTGCCGAACAATTATTCCGGAATTTGCACAAAACCAGTCCAGCGATTGCAGAAAAGTTCCAGACATATACCATCTGCTGCTCCTGTGATGGCTTTTTACAGAGGTGCAGAGCTGATCACTGAACAACACAGATGATTAATTAAGAAGTACGAGATTGCTGAATGAACAAAGTTTGCTTACTGGAGGTCAACTCCTCCCATGTTTTTATTGAAATCGTCGGCCACTGCCGGCTGAACAATTTTTTGTCTGTACACTAGCCCTTTGCTAGTTTTGCCCTTGCGGAAGCAAACAGAGGGCTGGTTGTGAACACTTGGCAGAGAAGTTAGGAACGTGACTGCCGTCGCGTCCATCCAAGTAAGGGCCACTGTCTCTCCTAAAAACAGTTTAACAATTCTTTTCCTTTTTTGGTGGTTAAGTTCAACAAAAACGAACCGTAGCAGCTCTGCATGGTTAACATTTGGCCACGTTTGAGACGTTTAACCTGTAGAGGGGTGTTTGCGGCCCTGCAGGACTGCATGATTTCCACTGGTAGGTGGCTCCGTTGCTCACGTCTCAGCGTTCCACAGAAGTAGGTTTTCCGTTGAACCATTGCATAGTTTAAATGTACAGTCGTATAGTAACGGTCGGTGAAAATCTAAACTAGCAAAGGGACATGTGAAGGTAGTTAATGGGCAATAGACAGAAGAGCTCACAAAAAATCCTTGGTCCAAAAAACTGTGGATTCCTTTCTCTACTTTTCCTCTTAGCAGCGCATAGCAGATTGCAACGATTCTGCCCCAAACTTCTTCATAGGGGACGTAGGTTGAAGAGTGGAGCATGGTTGAGTATACATAGCCAGTTGTTGGATCACATAGCGCGTAGTACTTCAAGCCTTGCCCCCGCGGCTTCCCTTTAATGATTTGAACTAAACCAGACCGGCCCTAGAAAAGTGAAAACATTTGCTTTGTCTTGCATGCTAGCACAAGTAAAGCAAAGCTGTTACTTTAAACTCGGCCATTTCCTCGTCTAGGCTTAAATTTCGACTAGTGGGGTGCCTCATCCTTTGCATATTTTTTTGCGCTAAATCCAAATATTTTTCAACCTTGAAAATTTTGTTCTTGGTTTGTTCTGCTGCTGTATATTCAGACTGAACATACAGTCTAATGAAGCGATACCATGTCAAAAACTTTTTCATTGAAATTTTTGACTTTTCTACAAACGGGTCCAGTTTATTCTTTTTCCAATAGGAACGGATGTTTTTCTTGCTAGTTGTGTCCATGTGGAAGATAAGAGCTATAAACCTTACAGCTCTAGGTAGCGTCAGCATAGGCCATGTGCGAGGCATGGCCTTTTGCCCAGCCAAATTAGTGCAGCGAAGCATTTCTTTAATACAATCCTGAGACATGTCCAGAAAGATGCTTGTAAGGCAACGCTCAGCATGGTTCGGCGTTGCAGCTGGGTCAAGAGAAGGTACCGGATTCCAGTCAGGCACACTAAGCTGATCAGTTATGCCTGGCTTCCAAGAGTAGTCATGTGGGAGCGGTTCCAAATGCTGAGCCGCACTAGCAACTGTTTCTGCAGAAACTGCCTTGCCTCCTTTTCTAAGCCAGCTCTTTGGGACAACAGTTGCAGCAGCTTTCTTTTTTACTTTTGCACTGACAGAAGGCTGGTCATCATCCGAGCTGGATGAATCAGACGACTCAGAATAAGCGCCTATTAAACGATCATCCATTTGCTGGCAATCTTCATCGTCATCAGTGCTCTGAAGGATTAACTCCTCATCAGATGATTGCAGTTCGCAATCCTAGACAAGGACAGAAATTTTTAAGCAAAGCAAAGGAGCGAAAACAAGTAGCCCAAAACACACCAGCTCTACAGGAGTAACTATCCTTGCCTTCTTAGGAGGCATTGCCAAAGAAAGTGCTGTTGGTTAGTTAAGCGCCCCCATCTAAGCAGTTTTGTTCATTTAGCACATTTTAAACGCAATGCAAAACAGGTAGACATTGTAAGACAAATGCAAATCATGTCACCAAACGTTTACTCAACGCCTAATCACAACAATCTAAAAACAAAATCTTCCCAATCAAAGGATAGCTGCCGCTGAAGGTGAGATGAGGAAAGGGCGAAAAGTTCAAGGGTTGGATAAGTGGCTACAGTCATTGTAAACTAAGTGGGGTGTCAGGCTTTCTGGCAAAGCAAAGCAGCTATTCACTTTTTTTGCTCATCTTGCTCAGCACCGTCTCAATGTCGCCCAGAGGGAACTTGTCAAAATCGATGTCTGTGTCGTCATCGACGGAAGGCTACAACAAAGAGTTTGCCATAATTGGCTTTGAAGACATGTGCATGTGTGTGTTCATCTCTCAAACCTTTTTGCCTTGCTTGTCCTCAGCTGCGTGCCCGTCCTGTCCGTTCTCACTGTCGAGGCCGTCATCCTCAGCGCCCCAAACTGGCGGAGCGACCTTGAAGCCCTCGGAAGTCGGTGGAAATTTGGCTAAAACACAGTCAGCGCTTATACTTGCAATGCTTATCCAGAACAGTTGCCTCACGGAGGCTGTTGTTCAACTTGAAACGCTCCGGGTCGCTTGTCTGCAGCAGCTCCACCGACAAGTGGCATTTCTCCTTGCTTGGTTTCTTGCTCTCCTTGACGACCGATTCGCTGTTCCGGTTCTTTAGCCAGTTACTCCAAATGCTGGCCATCGTGCTAATCACGACCTTCCTTTTCTGAGGCTGCAAACAAAACCAAACTTAGCTACTTAGTTGTCAGGTTATGGAGAAGGTTTAGGTGAATGGGCGAGGTTTCACCTCGGTCAAGTCGCAATTGCCCAGAGCCAACCGGAACATGTGCGTCAGAAACTGCGGCTGCTGGTCCAGAATGAACGTAACGGTCGCATCGGGATTCTTTTCGAAACGTTCCGTCTGGTAGGGGCGCAGTCCTAGCAAAGCGAAAAGGCACCATGCGCATCAGAGTTGACAGCTAAGCAAAGCGTACACACCGTTCATGTACACGGGGCCCTGGACGTCAGCCTGGAAAGCCGCGTACAAGCACAGCACCAGCTGCCTGACGTACTCCATTTCTCCGGCAAGAGCCACCTTCGCCTCATCAGTGCTGCTGCACTTGCTCTCTGCCAACTTCTGCAGCTTCAAAGCGACATTTCTCGCCTCTTTGAGCACAACCTCTGGAACGGTGGCATCCGGAGGAATGAGAACGTTTGTGCCGCATTCGGTGGGGTAGCCGTAGGTTTTGGTGCCAGGAATGAGTGCGGCAAACATGCCACTTCTGATCTCGACAAAATCGGTACCCTCTTTGCCAGATTTGTGGATTTCGTCGAATCTGGCCTTTTGCTCCATCTGCAGGCCTGGCAGCCGCTTCCCGGAGTGAGATTGGTGTGCCAGGCTGTGAGCGGCCATCCGCTTCCTTCGCTTGGCGGAGCTGTCGGTTTCCTTGCTGCCCTTTTTCATCAGTGGCCTCTTGTCCTGCCTCTGTTCTTTTCTGGGAGGTTCAGACTTCTGAGACGTCTGAGACTTCTGAGACGCATCAGTGGCAGCTGTCTCCCTCATTTTCTGCTCGAGCATATCCCGCAGCATGCTCTCTCTGCCCTTGGAATGTTCGACCTCCAGTCTCATATTCGCGATTTCAGCTTCCTTGGCCCTCATCCCCTTTTCTAGGTCTGCCTTTGCGCTCTCTAAACTTTTCTGAAGAAGATCGCGCTCAGCCTTGTACTTGTCCTTCTTTTTCTCGGTATGCTCGAGCTTTGCCTGCAGATTGATGTACTTCTGGTTCATTTCGCCGAGCTCTGCTAGCAATGCGCCTCTCTTTTGCTTAGGTTTGGGCTCGTCAGACATGCTCGGTTGCCTTGGTTGGTTTAGGTGGTTGGTTGGTTGAGGACCACAGGGGAACTCCAAAACTAGCAAAACAATTCGAAAACCGATGGGGACGAAAACTTGAAAACAATCGTTGACGGCTCTGGACCTGCTCAAGTGAAAATGTGCTTACCACTGTCACCCTTGACACATGAACAGATAGTTTAGTCATCAACATTTCAACTGAGTTCAAAACCTTTTTTATTTCGACAGCACATGACTTGAATCAAGCTAAGAAGGCAAAGCAAGAAAAGCGCGGGTGTTGGCAAAGCAAAGGCACCGAGGACAGTTCTGCGCTAAGCTAGCTAAGTCAACGGGCGACTGGTAATTCTAGGGTTTCACATGGTTTGAGTAACATGTAAAGCCGATTATAGGGCAACAATCAGCATTCTAAGCGAAGCGTCAGTGCAGCCCGCCCTTCAGCTGCTCCCAAAACTTTTTGCGGCTCTGCGGCGACATGGCAGCTAAACCACACAACGTTGCTAGACATGTAGCAGAGCAAAACCATAGACAAGCAAAGCAAAGCAACTGACCCAGCCGGGCTCTGACAGCCGCCCTTTTGTCGGTCTCTGTCATCGCCGCACCACTGGATTGCCCTGAGCTGGGGCCCGCAACTTGTCCAGCAGGCGCGTCTCTCAAGAGTTGGTCCACCGGTTCGTCTGCCGCCCTTTTCTTTCCTCTTCCCGTTTCCTTTTCCTTTCCCTCCTCTCCCTTTTCATGTTCTCCCTTCTCCTCCTCTCCCTTTATCTCCTTTCCCTTTCCTTTCCCTTTCCTTTCCCTTTCCTCCTTTCCCTTCTCTTTTGCGCTGTCCAGTCCCTTCTTTTTCGTCTTCTGCTCCTTTCCTTTTTCTTTTCCCTTCCACTTCTCCTCCACCTTTTCCTTTTCCAGGGCCTCCTGAGGGCTGGTAGCCACTTGCACAGGAGTCTTGGCGCCGCCAGAGCTCTGGCGCGACTGCACACTGTCACGGCTGCCTGACCGCTGTCGCTGTGCTTTGCCCTTGTTATGCTTCCTTTGTAGCTGGCGGATCCCCTCCCACATACAGTTCTCAAGCGCGTCTGCGGGCACGCTAATGAGATGGCATTTGATGTAGAGAAGGACCGACCGCAACGGTTCGCAGTTTGAATCGATCATCCGTTGCAAGCTGCCCCCGACCCTGGTGCTGTTGTCATTTGATGGCGACTCTAAAAGTCAAAGAAATGGAAATGCAAAACTAGAAAAGGAAAAGTGCAACTACACATATTACAGTTACGAATGTAACTGACTCTCGAAAAGAAGTGGCTGGCGAACTCCCTTCCCTAGAGCTCGAATCTCCGCCATGAAGTCGCGCAAGCAAAGCCAGATGGATCGGCTTATTCCTCTTTTGCCGGACGTCCCCTTCACGACCGACAGATGACGATCGATCTTGCTCTTGAGAGTCGCAGGCAGGGGATCCAACATGAACCCTTTCAACTTTGTTCCATCTCCACTCTTTTCTGACTCCATCACCCCATAGACAGTTAGCTGCCTCATGACTTTTGAGGCTTTGCTACCCTCGGCATTGCTTTCGTCCCTCTGCTGATCGTCTTCACTGTCGCTGTCCTCTTCCAGCATCGCATCCTCTGCTGATCCGACAATTGTGGCCTCTTCAATTGCATAGACACTGAACTGATTGTCAGATGTCAGTTCAGTGGGCTTGAGACGCCGCAGTTTCTAGAATTGAGAATGCATTGTTAGCAAAGCAAACAAACCAAATTATTAGCAAGCAAAGCAAATGCTGTAGAACAGGAACATACCATTCCGTTCAACTGCTCCTTGTTCAGCCCGTGCTTCTCCAGCATTCTCTGCGCCTCAGCGATGACGCTGTCAGCGACCGACGCTACTGAGTCTCTTGATGCTAAACTAGCAAAGAGGTCGTCTACATTTCTAAACTAAACTGTTAGCATTTCCCGACCTTCGTCCTGCCACAGCCGGGGACTCGGCTGTGCTAGCGCAGTGCCAGCCTCCGTTGTGCGCAAACTTGGACGAAAGCCAGGGAAAGAGGTTGGAGTGAACACCGTTCGGGAATGTCCAGGCGCGTCTTCCAAATCTTTTCGGGGTGTCAGCTGCGACTGCTCCTGCTGCTGCGACTGCTGCTTGTACCTTTCAAAGGATCCAAGCATGTCCAACTCATCAGCTGGCGCAGGGCTGGGAGGGACAGCAGCAGTAGGGACAGTACTGCCAGCAACCACAGCAGGCTGATTCGGGATCTTTTGCAACAGCTTCGTGAGCTGATCCACCTTTTCCACAAGAATTGGGACGGGGTTTTCCCCTTCCTTCTGGGTCAAATCTCTGAGGATTTTAGTGTGCTCCTCAGCAGCGAGAGCAGTGCCTTTGAGGGTGGTGATTGCATCTTGCAATTGGTCCTTCATATGCTCTAAACCACACATAGTGCCTGTACTATGCATACAAATCCTGTGCTAGCAAAGGATTTGTATTGTACCTTTGGCGCAGCTGAGCTCCTTGGTCGCTCCTTTCAAGTCGTCATTCATGGAATGCAAAGTTTTTGAAATGTCTCCCGCGCAATTCTCATAGTAATTCTTTAGTCCAGCCACAACCTTGTCAGTCACAATTGTTACTGATTGATTCACCAGCGCCGCTGCCCTAAACAAGCAAAGGGAGTTCAACCACTAGTACCTCCGCAATTCCTGCAAAACCAAGCAAGCGCCACCTACGTTGTCTCAGAGACGTTCAAGTCCAGTTTCTGAACGGTCTGGCTTTTCTTAGGCTGCTGCTGCAACTTCAGTCGCACGTTCTTGACAGCGGCCGCTGTTGCTTTGCCAACATCAATAGAGGTATCATGGCTGCTCTGTGGCAACCCTTTGCCAGCAATGCGCTTGCCAGAGTCGGGTTGTCCAAGAAAGGGCAGCGCAGCGTTGGCAACAGTGACATCAGACGCGCTCGGTTTTCCAACGGCTGCTTCCCTAAGCATCCAATTCATTTGGTTTTTAAACTAGATAAGCGCATGGCAAGTTAAGGCTTGCATACTTGAAGTTCATCTTGTTTCCAATCCTTCTGATGTCCCAAGTTTTTCTGGTATACACCCTTCTATCCTTTTCAGGTTCGTCCAGGTCATACAGAAGCACATCGTGGTTGAAGCTGTCCACCAGTTCAATAAGGCCACGATGGATAGAGCCAGAAACGGTCACCACTTCACAAATTTGACCAGAAAAACCAAACGGGTTCTCTTTCTCAAACTTTTTGTCGTCATTCTCCAGATAGTTTGCCATGCTTAGTTTGGCATCGTCCAGTTTGATGTCAGCAGAGAACGGTGTTTTAAAATCCGCTTTCCGGCAGCGCCAATAGTGGTGGTACTAAACTTGATTTGCATGACGGTCAGGCTGCTTAACTTAACAACAAGGTCACAAATAACATACGTTGCTGTCAGAGCAGCCACTTTCACTGTAATTGCCCTTGTAATACACATCACCCCTCCGGTCCACAAACGAACTAACGACTTTTCCAGTCCAGAACTTGCCAGCGTCAGCAACTTGCAGCGCTGTCTGGTCCCTGAGGATATGCCGGGGAGAATCGCTGTACTTCCGCTGGTAGTACTAAACCAAAGCTCTTTCTAGCAAAGCAAAACAGTAAGCACTCAATGTCACAGCACATACGTTGTCGATCAAGCGGAAAGCTTCCAATTTTTCTTGCCTTGAGAAGTCCTGGTAGACGTTCGCGCTTCCCATTTCGATCGCGTCAATGAGAAGACTCTTGCGCCCCACAATCCCAACAGTGCCCAGACTTTCATTCGATTCCGAATTGGTCACTGCCTAAACAATTACATTCTAATACCAACATAACACAAAGCCATCATGCATCAAGTGCCTTTTCTAGCAAAGCTGAAATTATTGCTCACAATTTTGGCCTCAAAGACGGGCATCGGCACCGAGTCAGAGTCCATCTCCAGTGCACGATGCTGCTCAGGAAACAAAATCTCCTTCAAAATTGGCATGTAAGGAACGTTGGTGAGCTGGTACTGCCGAATAGTTGGGAAACCCTTTGCTCTGTTGAACTCTGGCGGATACGGCACGATCCTAGCAAAGGTCGCGGTACTGCCACCTAAACAAGTTTTAGGCTAATTAAAATAATTTTTGTCTATATGTAAGTAATTACCAGCTGACGCTTCCTCCATCGCACTCCTTTTCGTCACGCCAAGCTGAGCAATGTCATCTCCAGAGCCAGATACCTGCCCAGACTGCTCCAAACCAGCGAATGATGGGCTGACAGCCACAGTGCCTGGACGATTTATTATAATTTAATATTTTGTGGCAGAGGCAAATTTCAAGCAGAAATACCTGGCGTTTCTGGGTCGTGAGCGTCGACCTGCTGCTGCTGCTCGGCATCCGCTGCTGGCGCTAAGCCAGGGGGAGTGTTGACCTGACTGGCTTCTGCCATCCCATCTTGCTTTTCCTGGGACAATTCCACATTGGTGACACAGAAAATTAAATTTAAAAATTAAACCAACCATTTTTGCACTGTTTCCATTCTGAATCTCGACGTCGTCTACGTTCTCTTCCATTTTCCCAGCAAAAGTTCCATAAAAAAACCCAAAAGAAGTCAAAATTAAACGATTTTATCAAAAAAATTCGGAGAAAACAA
Organism: Paralinhomoeus sp. GSCO2_6; assembly: GCA_030248085.1. Classification (NCBI taxonomy): domain Eukaryota; kingdom Metazoa; phylum Nematoda; class Chromadorea; order Monhysterida; family Linhomoeidae; genus Paralinhomoeus; species Paralinhomoeus sp. GSCO2_6. The sequence goes on along the minus strand of JASAMY010000369.1, from coordinate 62,022 downwards.
GTTTGACCTTCAAAAAGAACGAACAAAGACTTGAAGTAATGGGCGCGTGCATTACATGCTAATCTACAGTACTCTACAGTAGAGTACAAATCAGCAGACAATCCAGTTAAAACCCTCAAGTTGAAAAATGTGGTCAATACTTACCACCAAAACGTGCGCACTTTGCTAGGAAAGGTAACTTGGCAGTGCACCATTGAGGTGTGCCCTTGAAGTGCACGATGTCTAAACCTTAAACTGCTGAACAACTGATTTGTAGTGTTGCAACATTTGTTTTCAAGCAAGGCACAGGCTTGGCTGACCAGCGAGTGAATGACTACACTACTAAACTAAACTAACTAAACTAAACTAAACTATACTAAACTACTAAACTGTGTCACCGTTGGAAAAGCGATGTCAGTGCCATGCAAAGCTAGGAAGGCGACTCTTTCCAATCAACAGTTCCATTGATTAAGACACACGTCTGACAACAACTGCATACAATGTCACAACACTAGCAAAGCAAACGCCATATCACATAATGGTACTGCAGCTACACAAACCCTGAACAACACTGTCTAAACCTTGTACAAAACTTCTCAAAACTTCAGTCAAGCAGTTGTCGACGGAAGCCTGAAACCGTGCAACTCCCTATCCAAGATGGTCCCCTAGCAAAGACAAGTCTTATACTTTGACAGTTTCTAGTGCAGAAACAAGGTTTAAAAATTTTTCTAACCTTAGCTACTCTAGCGAAGCAACTGGTTAAGAAATTGTGGGGTCACGGCTAGGTTCCTAACCCTAATCAGTTTCTAGTTAAGAAATCCCTTTGCTTGTAGAGGTTTCTTTAACTAGTAAATTGATTTTTTTTGGGGGGTCACGCGGGGGGTCAAGGGGGTCAAGGGGGGCTACGCTTTAAGGGATACAGCGAGTGGGCGACGACAATGTAAAAGCATGTGTGCAAGGAAACGCAAAGTAAAAGTATGAAGCAGTGTGAGTAAACGCACTGTGATCCTTGGGATCGAAGGTCTCCTTGTCGAGACGGCCGCCGCCGAGTCGTTGCAGCGTCTTGATCTGGCACTTGATGGCCCACGGGTTGCCGTGGTGCCTGCACACATCCAGTCTGAGCATTCGCGCGTGCGTACTTTCGTCAGATTGACACCGACTGCGGTGGCGGATCCAGGGAGGGGGGGGGTGATTCTCCCTCCCGAAATCTAGGGGGAAATATGAGGAGCAAAGAGATATGCGGCGGGAGAAGAAACGCGCCTAGCGGAGCCAGTTTTCAGCATAAAATTGCTATAGGTTGTAGAAAACAGCACAATTTTCACCTGCGGCGCCGTTTATATTCGTTAATGGAATATAATGGAATAAAAATGGACCGATAAGGAGCCCAAAGTCCCAAACCACTGCCAAAATGGCCCAGCATACAAAAAGTTTTAGCTCCTTCCTCCCTTCTGCAAAATCCCTCTTCCCCTTCGAAAAAAAAACAACTATCTGGATCCGCTGACTGACTGACTGATCTTGCTGTAAAAGCCAAAATGAATGACAGCTTTTATGCGTACATAGACCAACGCCCCCCCCCCCCCCTCAAGTGTTGGACTCCCCCCCCCCCCCACACCCCAGGCCACAACCCCGCGGATCAAATACCGCGGGGGGGACAAATGAAGCACTTCCCTGAAAACGCGTACCTGGTGTCAGCTCGAATGTCCCTGAATCGGCACTTCTGACTGCGACCCTCGGCAGGCGCCACCTCAAGACTGCCGCTCCTCTTCAGACGGAAACTGCAACAAGATTGATACACGTCAGACTCGGCTCGGCAGACGAACCCAGCGGCTGTGAAAATTCAAAAACCGGCTGAAATTCGTAGAAAGGCAAAGTGTGGGTCAGTGTTGCAGAATGCACACCCAGTTGGAATGCAAATCAACGTCTCCCCGCCCAATTTGCCACGGCAGTTCTTTTATTCTCGCGGGGGAGGGGGAGGAAGGGAGAGGATCGATCAGGTCGATAATCCACGTCTAGAAGGACCTCCCAAGAACGAGCACTCTCACTTCCTCTTCCTACGACTTCTGCTCCTCGACTGCGGCTCGCCATCGTCTCCTCCATCATCGTCGTCGTCCTCCGTCAGTCTTCGCGTCGTCATCGTCGCCGACAGGGGCCTCAGGGCTGCCTGCCTCGCTCGCGGCTGCTGCTGTTGGTGTTGTCGCCAGCTAGGCGCCGGCGACGACGAGGACGCTTGCGCGGCGTCGACGAGCAGGCTGGGACAGCTGCTGCTGGGACTGAGAAGGGCGTTGACGGAAGGCTGCCGACGCGACGCGACGCCACGCGAGGGCCGATGGCAGCGGGCTGGGGAGAGCGTGGGCTCCTTGAGCGGCAGGTGGCGGCTCTTGAGCACCAGCGAGAGGTAGCCCTGCGCGTCGGCACGCAGACCCACCTCAACCGTGCCTGGAACGTTCGGACCGCGAACTGAAGGCCCATTTACACGCGATATTTGGCCAAAAATTCAACAAATTTCGCCCGCGACGATGTGTTTTCAGCATACACGAAGCATTTTCCACGTTATTATTGAGGCCGGTGTCACGAAATAAGTCATCCCCCAGAATAAGTCAGCCCCTGGATGACTCATTCCGCCATTTGTCCGAAATAACTTATCCCCCAGCCGGGCCAATGTATCCCCCTATCTTAAAAGTCATTAGGACGTTCCACTTGCAGAGGCCGACTTTCTATGGGTTGCGCAATGCATCGAATTGTTTGCTATGCTAAGTAAATGATGCGCATTTTGCTCAGGAAATTTGGCTGCATTGCTAAGTATAGATCTGCTGAACGCTAAGTAAAACGGCTGATATGCTAGGTATAACGGATGATGGCTAAGTAAATAAGCTGAACGCTAAGTAAGTAAATCGGCTGCACCGACAGCTCCCATGCAATGCAGTGGAATTTTTGCTGCTCGGCCATGAGGCCCCTATTGCTCTGTTCCCGAAGGCCCCTGTTATCGTGCACCTCGTCAGATTTTCTGGATCCGCCACTGCCAGCTGATGGCTACGTTTGGTCAAAGCGAATGGAGCTCAAGTGTTCGACACGTATGCCGCTGACCAGTTCGAAAACATTGGAGGCGGCGTAGCGGCCGCACTCGTATCTATTCAGTTCGGTTGCAGCTATGTATTTGGATACGCTCACCATTCCCCGAAGGACGAATGTACCTTGGCGCTGGCACGGATAGCTGGGAACTCTCTCTGAGGGTCGTGTCGATTCCGACCACTACGCAACTTTCGCGTTTCTCGCTGGGATATTGCTCTTCTCCGTCATTTTCAATACTCCTCTTGCATTCGTATGCATCCTCTTGCATGCATAACACGTCCACACATTCGTAGGTATTAAATCTTGTAAACCCAGATGCCATACGAATTAGGCGAAATTAAATTGCATTCGACATTTTCTGTGCTTACATCTGATCAAGTGTCATCTAATCAAGCACCAACACTGCTGTTGCAGTTGCGTTGATGCCAACTAAACACGCGTCACCCGTCGTCTAATGCAACTTCATCCGCCAGGGGGGGATCAATTGGCCCGCTGGGGGGATGACATAGCCCGCACGTTTTGGGGAATAAGTCATCCGCCCGGATGACTTATTCCGGGATAAGTTAACTGGGGGGATGAGTTAGCCTGGGGATGACTTATACCGCGACACCGGCAAACGAGAAACTTGTATCAGATTTGGCCGTGCAGGCCACCCTCCTCGACTGTAGGAAAATCCGAGATTCACTACCACCCAGCTTCGATAGTCAGTTACACCTCTGGGGGCTTCAGGGGCTGCAACCTGCCCCCCCCCCGAGTAAAACTGCAAGCCACCTCCTTAAAGTTTGCGTGTTGCGGCGACGCCCGTCTGCATTACTGAATTTAGAAATCAAACAATGAAAAGGTTTCTGGGGCGGCGAATAGGCCAAGGCGAGACACACGCGCGCAAGGCAGGCGCGAGTGACGCACCGAAGTACTTGGGTATGTACTCGGCGAACTCGGCCGGGATGTTCTGGTAGAAGTGGCACTCTCTGAAGGTGTACGGCTTGCACACTGCCGCGCGGTTCCAGTACAGCAGGCCCGTGTGCCCGCCCACCTGAATGCCCTGCCCTGCGTGCCTGCCCTCTACTGCCTCCCTCGCTGCGTGCCTGTGCGCGCGTGCCTGCCTGTGCGTGCGTGTGTGCCTGTGCGTGCGTGCGTGCGTGCCTGTGCGTGCGTGCGTGCCTGTGCGTGCATACGTGCCTGCCTGTGCGTGCGTGTATGCCTGTGCGTGCGTGTGTGCCTGTGCGTGCGTGCGTGCGTGCCTGTGCGTGCGTGCCTGCCTGTGCGTGCGTGTGTGCCTGTGCGTGCGTGCGTGCGTGCCTGTGCGTGCGTGCGTGCCTGTGCGTGCATACGTGCCTGCCTGTGCGTGCGTGTATGCCTGTGCGTGCGTGTGTGCCTGTGCGTGCGTGCCTGTGCGTGCGTGTCTGTGCGTGCGTGTGCCTGTGCGTGCGTGTGTGCCTGTGCGTGCGTGCGTGCGTGCGTGCCTGTGCGTGCGTGCGTGCGTGCCTGTGCGTGCGTGCGTGTGTTCCTGTGCGTGCGTGCCGGTGCGTGCGTGCCTGTGCGTGCGTGCGTGCATACCTGGTGCATAAACGGCTGCAGAAAGTCGCCGACGCCGACAAAATCATCCTCCTCGTCACAATCACTATTGTCACCCGTATCTTTGTTGCTCTCCGCAGCAGCAGCTACGAGCATTTCTCCCTAAAATAACTGTTAAACGTTTATAGAATTTTACGTTTAAATATTTAGCCGCATGATTGTATATTTGAACGCGCCACCACTGCTTGAAATTTCGCTTCGTGAATCAGCGCTTTGTTAATGAAAAAGAGGAAAAACTAGCAAAAACCTCTTCAAAGGGAGAAGGTAAAGAGAGGAAAGGGGAAAGAAATGCCGTCGATTAAGAAATATCACTAAATCCACCTCGTCTAGTGTCTTTGATTTGGGAAACGTTTGCTGCGGCATATTCAAACCGTTCTCGTCGATGTTTCTCATTCGAGGACCAAGAAAATAAAAGGAAAATGCACGAAACTTTTAGTTTAATCTTCACTTCACCGTAAAGAAGAAGTCAATGCAATTCCCTCTTCGGGGGCGGCACGGGAGTACTCTTTCCCGCGGTACTTTCACTTCGGGAAACCTAGGGAAACCTAAGCTCAGTGAACCAGTGAACCAGTGAACCAGTGAACCGAGAGAAACACACCATAATATTTTAAATGCGTTGACTCTCGTTGCTCAGCCGTTAAATACTAAAACAACGCGTCACACGCCACAATTTTTACAATAGGTTAATCTAAGTAATCCTATAGTTATATTTTATTTTATTTCTTAGGCTTACGCTTAATATTAAGCTTAGGCTTTTGCGTAGGCTTCAGGCTTGTGCGAGCGCGCGCATGTCCACATGCCTGCACACCTAACATGCACGCGCGCATGGGCGTGCACGCACGTGCTCTCTGCAGGCACGCACGCACCCTCGCACGCACGCACGCACGCGCGGCACGCACACAAGCACATGCACGCACGCGCGCAGGCACGCACCGAACAGATACACAAGGACACCCACGCCCGCACGCTCACACGCGCGCACGCTCGCACAAACGCACAAGCGGGCACGAACGTGCACGCGTTCAGGCGCGCACGCATGCGCGCGGGCACGCAGGCATGTGGACATGTGCGCGCTTGCTCAAGCCTGAAGCCTAAGCCTAAGCAAAAGCCTAAGCCTAAGGCAATCCTCAAGCACGCACGTGCACGCACACAGGCACGCGCACACGGGCACGCTCGCACGAACCCGAACCTACATCCTGAGTCTAAGCCTATTAGCCTAAGCCTATTGTGTGTGATCGCGTTGTTAGTATTTTACAGTTAAGCACTGAGCGTCAACGCATTTAAAATATTATGGTGTGTTTCTCTCGGTTCACTGGTTCACTGGTTCACTGGTTCACTGAGCTTAGGTTTCCCTTCACTTCTCTACACGGAATATTTCACCGAACTTTCGCCGATACGCAAACCATTGCAAATTTAAATTCACTCAGTTTTACGCACCTTCCCATACTTTCTTTTACACTGTTGCCGCCTACTCAGCAAATTGATTGTTGATTTGGTCTGTTTGTTGTTGTTGAAGCGGCTGCGGCTGCTTCCTCTGCCTCGCTCTGACTCGGCCTGGTGGGATGGTTGGGGGGAGGGGATCTGCGCCTATTGTCTCTCAGGTAGATGACGGCCGCCGGTGTCGTGGCGGTCTCCCTTCCTTGGGGCAGAGGCACTGGCGGATCCAGGATTATCTGACAGAGGGGGGAGGGGGGAGGTTTTTTTTCACCGCACAAACAACACTACTATGGAATAGACAAAAATGACGGTTTTTTTTGTAGCTCCCTTACGAATCGAACCTGAGTTGGAAGAGAACCGCAGCCTCAGGCGAAAATTGTGCGGTTTTGAGTGTCTAAATCCAAGGAAAACGTAAAAATCTGCCTGTTTCCCCACTTGTGCTCGCCCTTCTTTCCTGCTTCTCTCCTTGATCTCTCCTCCTCCTCCCCCCCCCCCCCTCAAATCTGAGCTGACAGAAGGGGGAGACCCCCCCCCTCCCCCGTCTGGATCCGCTAGTGGGCAGAAGAGGTCGGACTGCGAGTGGTGAACCGACCGGCAAGCTAGTGAAGAGTTGGTCACAGTAATCGAGCAGTCATTCCGGCACGCTAGGCTCCTGGGGCCCCCGAGAACTGGTCATCAGCGTTACCGGCTACCGCGTTTTCAGACAACGCCCAATTGCGCTGCGGGGGTCGTTGCCAGCTGGGACCGCCTGTATTGCCCTTGCGCGGATGGGCCTGGTCACACTCCAACCCTCCTCCTTTCTCATCCTGGGCTTGGCGTTGGCCATCACGGCGTACGATCACGGGCTTGGCATCGACGACCGCAAACTACTGTGACTTTGGTTACGCATAAAAAAGACGCGCGTTAAAAAAGACCCGGAAAATCTTGTGAAAAGAAGACGCAAGTTAAAAAGACGCGTTAAAAAAGACGCAGCCTGATATTATCGCGTTAAAAAAGACGCGCGTTAAGAAAGACGCAGACGGCGGCGGCAGCAGCAGCAATGTTGTGAGCTATGTTGCTGACCCAGTGACGACAATACTACAGCACTCCGTGATGCTGCAGCAGGAGGCTTTGGGCGGGAAGCGTTCGCCGCCGCTGTTCGAAAACGCTCCGCCTGAAACTGGTCAGATATCTGGATATCAGAACGCAGCCCGTAACCGAATCAGGAACGTGGCAGCCGTAGCTCGTTGGTCATGCACGCTGGCGCGTTCACGAGCGTCAGCGCCTGCTCGTCAGCTCGCTTCGGGCGAGAGCAACGCTCTGCTCCACCGCAGACTCAACCTCACTTATGGACACTGGTTCCTTTCGCATAGACGACATTCAATTGGCAGCATCTAGAGCCGTCACCGTGTGTGTACCTGTACATACAGCCAAAGTGACCAAATCACCGAAATATCGGCAGATTTGACAGCGAAACTAGCATTACCATTCAAAATTGGGATCAGGACTATTTGGCGCAGACTTTTTGGCGCGTAACTTTTTGGCGCGGACTTTTTGGCGCGGACTTTTTGGCGCGGACTTTTTGGCGCATGGGACTATTTGGCGCATGGGACTATTTGGCGCATGGGTCACATTTGGCACATGGTGATCTCAGGTTCAATGACTCTAAGTCTGTGCATGTGAACAGTGGCTGTCCAAAGTGGTCTATGGATGGAATCTGCGTTCCCGACCGAGCAATGTCGAGGTCGCCTTGGCCATCAACCCCATGCCGCAGGCAGTAACCGCGCACGCCGTATCTGTGGGCGCTGCGCTCCTCGACCAGCTGCTGCTAGTGTGCACCTCAGCTGAAACGCGGTTGGGGAGGCGCCAACAATGGGCGCTGAAACGCAACCGCATCAAAGCCCAAACAGTGTCTGCGAATGTCGCTAGGTTACATTGTCATCACAGGTGAGTTCGCCAACTACACCGCGCCAGCGCCGCCGTCCATGGCGCTGCTGGCGGACTACTTCGAGGACATCAACATGTACCTGGGCGCACGGCAAATGCCGTGGCGCTTCTCGATGGCAGATCCCAGTCTGGAACCAGCATCATTGCACTTTGCTTCTCGCAGCTTCCGGCATACACTCGTCCCATCTACGTGCAGGCGTATGCGAACCTGTGCCATCTGCTGGACACTTACAAATCGCCGAGGCGATCTGTCCCTTTTTTTGTCGCGGCATCGCCCACAAGCACCTGTTTAGCACAGAGTGAACAGCACCTGTTTACATACACAGTCACTGAACTGGAAATCGTCGAGTTATTAAACCTGAAATCATCATGCGCCAAATAGTCCCATGCGCCAAATAGTCCCATCTACTTACAAATGCGCCGCGTGCACGTGTGTGTATATATATATGTATATATATATATATATATATGGGCAACAAGTAAACTCGCGAACGGCTTGACGTACGTGGACGCGCGATGGCTCGATCGAATCCTCGCGACCCCGAGATGGTCATGGGCAAGGTCGATTTTTGGTATGCAAATTCATACAGTAGTTATGGCGCATTTTCAAATGTTGCAGCACAGATTAACACTACCAAACGAATTGCACATGGATGAATTGCATATCAAATGACTCGCCTCGACGTCACGAGTCATTTGCATGTGCTCCCGCATAATTATGCAAATGCATACTGTAGTTGTGGTACATTGTACATTGTACTGTACACTGTAGCTTGCCTAATTGGGAAACTTCCAGAACGCATGCAGGCACGTACGCACGCACGCACGCATACACGTACACGCACGCACGTGCGCGCACGCACGCACGCACGCACGCACGCACGCACGCACGCACGCACGCACGCACGCACGCACCCACGCCAAGCACGCACGCGCGCACGCACACACGCACGCGCACGCACGCACGCACGTACGTACGCACGCATGCACGTACGCAGACGCGTGCAGGCACGCACGCACGCACGTGCACGTATGCACGCACGTGCACGCACGCACGCACGCACGTAGGCACACATGCACGCACGCACGCACGCAGACGCGTGCAGGCACGCACGCACGCCAAGCACGCACGCACCCACGCCAAGCATGCACGCACGCACGCATGCGCGCACGCACGCACGCACCCACGCCAAGCACGCACGCACACACACACGCACGCACGCGCACGCACGCACGCACGTACGGACGCACGCATGCACGCACACAGACGCGTGCACGCACGCACGCATGCACGCACGCACGCTCGCACGCACGCACGCACGCACGCACGCATGCACTGGAGTGCACGCACGCACGCACGCACGGGAGTGCGCTCACGCACGCACGCACGCACGCACGCACGCACGCACGCACGCATGCTCTGGAGTTCACACACTCACGCTTTCACGCGAGTGCACGCACGCACGCATGGAGTGCGCGCACGCACGCACGCACGCACGTACACGCACGCACGTACATGCACGTTTGCACGCACGTGCACGTATGCACGCACGTGCACGCACGCACATAGGTGCACACGCACTCACGCACGCACGCACGCAGACGCGTGCAGGCACGCACGCACGCACGCACGCACGCACGCACGCACGGGAGTGCACGCACGCACGCACGCATTGGAGTGCACGCACGCACGCACGCACTGGAGGGCACGCACGCACGCACGGAAGTGCGCGCACGCACGCACGCACGCACGAACGCACGCACGCACGCACGCACGCACTTGAGTGCTCGCACGCACTGAAGTGCATGCACGCACGCACGGGAGTGCGCTCTCGCACGCACGCACGCACGCACGCACGCACGCACGCACGCACGCACGCACGCACGCACGCACGCACGCACGCACGCACGCACGCTCGCACGCACGCTCGCACGCACGCACGCCCGCACGCACGTATCCTCGCACGCACTGGAGTGCACGCATGCACTGGAGTGCACGCACGCACACACGGGAGTGCGCTCATGCACCCACGCACGCACGCACGCACACACGCACGTGCACGCACGCACGCACGCACGCAAGCACGCACGCACGCACGCACGCACGCACGCACGTACACGCACGCACGCACGCGCGTATGCACGCACGGGAGTGCACGCACGTGCACGTATGCACACACGCACGGGAGTGCACGCACGCACGCACTTTCGCACTCACGCACGCACGCACGCGCGCACGCACGCATGGAAGTTTGGGTCTCTCAATGCTGACAACTGTCCAATGGAACCATCCCCAAGCAAAAGACAAAAAGATGCGCATCTGCTTGCACATTAGGATCACGTCGACGTCATATGCAAAATCAAGTGCTTCTTGCCTTATTGGCGGCCGAAGGCCGCGCGCGCCTCTAGTGCGCCAAATAGTCCGCGCCAAAAAGTCCGCGCCAAAAAGTTACGCGCCAAAAAGTCCGCGCCAAATAGTCCTAAACCCTTCAAAATTTTTAGGTTGAAATAATAGAAGCCCCTCCTCCAATAGTGCCCCCCTCTCCAATAGTGCCCCCGGGTAAGAAGAGGTTGAAAAAATAGTGTCTCGGGGGCACTATTGGAGGATTTACGGTACGATGGTTTCCATGTTATCCGATTGCTAAGCAGTGTTGTTTGAAATCGGCCTGAGAAAATTGAGATTGACCGCCGCTTGGTCCAGCAGATACATACATACATACGTACATACATGTATCTCGATTCTCAAAGGGTAAAGCGACAACCATCTGCACGCATGCGCTGTTCCGTTCCACTTCCTATTCCACTTAGCGGCCGCCAGGAGAACTGCTGCGTCTTTTTTAACCTCCGTCGTTTTGTGGCTGGCGTCTTTTTTTAATGCGCGTCTTTTTCAACGCGCGTCTTTTTAACGTGCGTCCGTTTTAACTTGCGTCTTTTTTAACTGACGCCAAAAAACCCGCAGCCTTATATTGGCGTCAGTTAAAAAAGACTTTTTTTAACGTCTTCGTGCGTCTTTTTTAACGCGTCTTTTTTAACATGCGTCTTTTTTAACAAGATTTTCCGCGTCTTTTTTAACGCGCGTCTTTTTTAAGCGTAACCCTTATATTAATGCCGCTACCAAAATTGCTTACTTCGGTCATATCGTAGAGCTGGAAACCCAACTCTACTTTCCAAAAGTTAGTCAACACGACCAAATATGGAGGGTCGACGGGAATACCAACCTTAGGTTGGATCGAATAGATCAACTTTGATTCATTTACATTATCGGTGTCAGATAGACGTGAAACACCAGAGTAGCGGGTGCCTTTCGGTATCCCTAACCGCACTCGTTGCACAGAACAACTGAGCATATCGATTGCGCACATCGGAACCTTGGAACGTCACTAAAACTAAAAAACTAGACGCTAGCGCTACAACTCAACACCTGTTGCGAAGTGTTCAGAAGTGGTTCAGGATCAATACGTTTTAACAAAAAACATATAATTGTGAGAGTGCTTGTTGAAAGGCAGTAATGAATCTGTAAGGTATTGCAAAAAGGTACAGTACAGTACAAGTTACACAAGTACAAAAAGGCATGGTATGTGCATTGCTTGCCACACCAATCTACGGCGAGTTCGCTTTTAATCGTCTGTGCAATCGTTGCTTTTTGACCCCTCGCTTCTCGCTGGCACCAAGAACTCTTAAATCAGTTGAGAGTTTCATTAATAACGTCTTTTTTCCCTGCGTCAGAATGTTTAGAATTGTTGATCGCAGGTATGGTAGGCAGCTTAGGTGTCGGTCTTGGACAGCTCGCACCTTGTGGTGAGAACTAGCCATTACAAACGCGTGTATGTAAATACAGCATCCACCACAGCCCACAGGCCACAACAATCCAAATCGATTCATTCATTTGAAAATCAATAATATCAATAAGGTCCAGGTTTTTATTTTAATTGTGACTGTATGAAATCTTGATTGGTTTTGAGGACGAACAGGAAAAGTGGAAGCTGTGGTTGTTCGCTTATAGCTGAACAACCACAGCTGAACAACTTAAGCTGTGGTTAATCAACACATCCTAAATTCTGACATCGTGTATTGCACTGGACCAAGCACCAATCTGTGAGAAAAACACCGACACGACAATTTTACACTCCAGCTCATCGTGCACACCGAAAAAAATCTACCTAAATCGTGTAGAGGAAGGCGGCCAGCTTAACCGCTTGCAGAACTAACACGAAAACGCCAACGGCGAGCAGCGGAATCCAATAGGGCATACGGCCCACCTTGAGGTTCAGACGCACTCGATGCCAAGGGCCGCTCTCTTGACCTTCGGTGCGATTTTTCCTGACATCAACTTGTGTGCGATTCTCGATCTTCATTTGCGAAAGTATCGTCGTGGAAAGAAGAGGGGTCGTGCTGGTGGTGGGGGTGGTGGTGGTGGTGGTGGTGGTGGTGGTGGTGGTGGTGGTGGTGGTGGTGGTGGTGGTGGTGGTGGTCGTCGTGGTGGTGGTCGTCGTCGTCGTCGTAGTTGTAGTTGTGGTGGTGGTGGTTGTTGTTGTAGTGGTGGAAATGGTAGCAGTGGTCGTTGTAGGGGTGGTGGTGGTGGTGCTTGTTGTGGATGCTAAAAGTGTTGAGTGAGTGACCATGTTGGCTGCAGCAGTCCGCGCAATTTTGGTGCAAAGGGTCCTAATGGGTGGCATTTGTAGAGAAATTGTTGGTGTCTCTGCCTCCGTTTACTTTACCAGACTCACGTGTTGTCGTTGTCGTTGTCGTTGAAGTGGTTCGCATAGCTCGCTCTAAAATAACTTACGGTTTAAAAAATATGAACTATCCAATTATAAGTAAAGTCGTGCCTGGCGCTTTGGTTGTACTTTTCAGCGGCTCCGAGAGCGTTTTGTTTCGGCCGAACGTTCCGTATCCATCATCCGAATCTGAAATGAAGGTGGGCACCACAATATATACATACCATAAATCCTCCAATAGAGCCCCCGGGGCGAGAAGTACCATACGATGTGCCCTTTTTATGCTGCTTTTTCTTTGTGTGGCTTGTAGTCAGGGTTGCACAATTTAAAAAAAAAAGTTTTTTTTTTAAAAAAAAAAAATTTTTTTTTTTAAAAAAAAAAAATTTGGATTTTTTTTTTAAATTAAAAAAAAAAATTTCTCTGTTTTTGGGTAAAATTTAGCTTTTGAGTGGCAAAAAGGCGTTTAAATGGTGTTTAGATGGTACAATTAGTAGTTATTCATGCATAAACTTGCTTATTAGCACCAAAACCAAGCTCTTTTTGGGGTTCCCAACTGGTTCCCAACATAGTGCGATACCGTACACGACCATTTAGAGGCAGCGGCTTTGTCACCATTTGACTAAAACGATGCTAAATACGCTTCTAAAGGCTTTAGGGAAGCACTAGTACTTGTGTTTGACACTCTAATAGGCTAAAAGTATCTTATAGTACAGGTATTTGGCGCCAATGATGGCTCCTAAGTCAATTTAAAAAAAAAATTTTTTTTTTAAAAAAAAATTTTTTTTTTAATTTAAAAAAAAAAACTTGAAATTTTTTTTTTTTATGCAACCCTGCTTGTAGTACACCTACAGGCCGTCGAGTCGTTATTGTTAGCTGATGTCGGAGTACATTTGCGCGCTTGCCACTCACTGACAATTGGCTCGTTTTTCCAGTCGGATCATGACGTCATAGGCGTGGCGCATGGGCTTCTCTCGGCCCGGCGCGTTGCACATCGCGCCGTAGCAGTAGCAAACGCCCGTGTAAGGCGGCACTTCACGCGGATTACGGTAGCACTGCGCGTCGCCATCCACTAAAACGCTGTTGATACTGTATGTTAGTAATTCCGTTCTCTACCCGACGTTCTACTACTGCATGGGTTCGACATTCAAAAAACGAGGCAAATTTGATAAATTGGGTAGCGCTGCTTCGCACACTGCTTCGGTAGCAAAGGAGACAAACTGAGAATCAACAACCAACCCGCTCCTTTTTCCACGAACAGACACGAGTGAGGCGCCGAGTCATTGGACAAGTTGAACCACTGCAGGGTGCCTCCGTTTATCGCTATTCTGCAGCCTAAAATGTACACGTCAATAGATTCACTTCATTTCACTTCAACTTCTTCAATTCCAAAAACCGTGGTCACCAGGCACCAATATACAGCCCAGTCTGTAAGTCCCAAGTAAACCAAAGTAAACCGATCAACCCGGTACACAAATGGAATGGGGGTTGGGGGGGGGGGGGTTCTCCACTGGAGTATACACGGCTCGTTTATGCAATTGATGAGTACAGAAAATGTGATAACGGTATACCACGAGTGCCTAACGGGCAAGTCTGAGCCACAATCTGTTGCTTATGCAACGCGGCGCATTCAAAGGCGCACGACGAACTGTGAAGTGTAGTCAAAACTGAGAACAGTGCAAGCCACGCACGGCTTTTGATGAACTGATGCATTTCTCTGTTAGATTTCCGAGTACCTACCTAAGTACAAAGCACATTCGTGGCGCTGTATGTATGTTCTGCGCGCGTCGAAACTTTCAAAAGTCGATATGAGACAACTCAATTTTGGAAAACGCCCAAGCGTGTGACGGCGCGGGGAGACAATGCAATAGAAGCACAGGACACAGTCGGAAGTGGACGAACAGTTGGAAAAAGTTGTAAGCGACTTTTGCAAAAGTCACTCGTTCCGTTTAATCTAGTAATTCTACAGCTCTCCGTAATACTAAAAAAGAATACGGTAGATAATTTTTGAAAGTCTGCGTTTGTTGACGAAATTTTCCATTTCAGGATATGTCTTGCAAACCGCAGTTTTGCGATGCTCACAACACTTTAGTGTTCATGTATTTGCAGTTAGCCAACAAAACGCCCTGTACGGACCAAACCGGTAGGTACATGTTTGGCTCGGTATTCAAGCCACCAATTGGGACGGTAGGCGTATGGCAAAACGTTGCGTTAACGTTCTACTACTGGAAAAAGGGCGATGCACCACTGTTTTACGGTGGCGCCCAATTCAAACGATAGTACACGGTGTGCTACGCTAAGACGTTTGATCGTTTGTGGCTCGCCGCGACTGTGTGAATCGATTCCAATCCAACAACATTGCACACAATTATAGTGTCAAAGGTAACTTAGATACCTGCCAATTCTCGGCGGCAGTCATCAAAAGGCGTAGGCATTATTCAATATTCTATAATGTAAAATCACCGCGCTGCAGCCTGTCCAGTGTTCATTCAGGGAAAAGCCACTTTCGCAAACGTGCTGGTGATGCAAATCAAGTTTGCTATGGTAGTGCTTGAACATCAGGAAAATCGTGGCGAAACTTCCAGCCAATTTAAAACTTACTTCTTGCGCGCCACCACGATTGCCTCCTCACTGCGTTTGGCTCCTTAGTAACTCTCAACAACAACAAATAACGTCACATTTTGCAGGTTTTTATCCACGAGTCATTGATCCATATTAGTGATAGTAATCCATTTATACTTGTTCCGAACTTCTGTACCGACCATCTGTTGCGACTTTTCCGAGGTAGTAGTGCATTGATAACACGCGATATAACACGTTTAGAATCGTTGTAACGCGTTGAAACTGAATCTCAGCCCATAAAAGTGCAACGCAGCTCGGAAACCTAGCATAGTTGACAATCAATTTCTCAACATAATAAACGGTACTCCTTTCTAACGAGGAGGAATGTCAAGAAAGCGGCCGGTCAGGGAAGCGGCTTCGGCAGCCAAGAAAGGTACTGTGGAAATCGTGTACCGTGTGTGTGAGCCTACACACGCACGTCACTGTTGTAATCGCACCAGTACTCAGGGTTGCATAAAAAAAAAAAATTTCAAGTTTTTTTTTTTAAATTAAAAAAAAAATTTTTTTTTAAAAAAAAATTTTTTTTTTAAATTGACTTAGGAGCCATCATTGGCGCCAAATACCTGTACTATAAGATACTTTTAGCCTATTAGAGTGTCAAACACAAGTACTAGTGCTTCCCTAAAGCCTTTAGAAGCGTATTTAGCATCGTTTTAGTCAAATGGTGACAAAGCCGCTGCCTCTAAATGGTCGTGTACGGTATCGCACTATGTTGGGAACCAGTTGGGAACCCCAAAAAGAGCTTGGTTTTGGTGCTAATAAGCAAGTTTATGCATGAATAACTACTAATTGTACCATCTAAACACCATTTAAACGCCTTTTTGCCACTCAAAAGCTAAATTTTACCCAAAAACAGAGAAATTTTTTTTTTTAATTTAAAAAAAAATCCAACTTTTTTTTTTTAAAAAAAAAAAATTTTTTTTTTTTAAAAAAAAAAATTTTTTTTTTAAATTGTGCAACCCTGCCAGTACTACATCGAATCGAACAAAGAAAAATGCAACAACGAACGAAATTTGAAATAAAGTCAAAACACATTGAATGGAGCGAACAAAATTGGAACTAACCACCACAAGAAGCCAGTCAGTTTTCCACGGCAGTATCGTTTTCGGCCTTCATTGTATCGAATGCTCATGATGGGTATCTTTATTCTTTGTTCGGTCAGTTACCGTTAGCGCTATGATTAGCCCCCACCCCATAGGTGTAACTGGGTAGGGTGTAGGTAGGGGTCACCCCCCCCCCAGCTTCGGTCGGTCAATCCTGCACGAAAAGTAGGACCACCCCCCCCCCCAGCTGGGTAGGTATAATTGACGGTGTCAGATTTGACGGTGCGGTGCGGTGCGGTGTCGATACAGTGTTCCTCTCCGAATAACGAAAGGCAACGCACGCAAATGGCAAACAGGTGAATTAAGTAGCGAAAGTTAATGTATTCAAAACGCAAATGCACCGCCACCACCGCACCGTCAATTGCGCTCGCACTGACACCGGCAATTGCATGTAAATAGCCGGGCGCGCAGCAGCGGCCGTCACACCGTCATTTATACTACGGTACACCGTCAATTGCGTACATACTAAGTTTAACGTGCAGTGGCCGCCAACTGCACTGTCAATTCCGCTCTATTGCGATTTTTTAGACATAGCCGTTTTTTCGGCCAAAACTTTGTTAGCTATAGGGGCTTCAACCGCTCATTGGAGAGATCGGCTATAATTCATATAATTCGAGATTCAGACAGGCCAGCATGCAAGAGCCTCCACACCGTCAATTCCACAATTTACGGTGTGGCGCGGTGCGACGCAGACAGGCCAGCATGCAAGAGCCTCCACACCGTCAATTCCACAATTTACGATGTGGCGCTGTGTGATGCAGACAGACCAGGGCCCGGTTTCAACACGTGATGAAACTTCATGATCATGGATAATGAATATTATGACTATTACTTCAACTGTAATGAATTTCGGTTTCAGCACCGAATTGGGGTTAGAGTAATGAACTTCACAATCGTGCCAAAACCCAAGCGCGCGCTTTTAAAGTGTCGAGCAAATTTTTCAAAGCTCATTCTTTATGTAAAATGTCGACAAGTGAGCGCATGACGGAGGCCCAATGGCAATTTCTGATAGATCAAATCAAAACCGGTTGGGCGGACTTGCTCGGCCCCTTTGATTACTCAAAAAATGTCACTGCTGAGCGGCAATCGAGGAAGTGGTTGGAGCTGCATGAACTGCTGAAAGCCAACGACTATCCCTACACGCGAGACCCGAAGCACGGCCCGTCCTACCTCAAGCAACACGTACAAATTTGCGATGTTGTGTTGTTTGTAGTGACTTCTTCAGATAGTACAATCAACGCAGGTTTGGGGCCAGAAGGTGCGCAACGCGAAAAAAAAAATCGACAACAACAAGAAGACGGGCGCGGCGCCCCAACACCTCTCCGCGATCGAGACGGCCGTCTTGGAAGCGAACTACGGCAGCCTGCAAGCGCCCGTCTTGGAGGGTTGTGGCGTGCGCGACCCGTTCGTGCGCCCGCTGTCGGCGCCTTCGTCGACGGCCGCTGCTGCTGACGACGCCCCTGACGATGGCCAAGAAGATGTTGGCGATACCCGTCCGCTCAGCGCTGAAGGTGGTTTGTGTTACTGCTTATAATGGCATGAACTTGAAAGAAATGAAGTGCAATCACGTGTTTCAGCCGCGTGCGTGGAGCCGTCTACTCCGAACTCAGCGGTGTCGACACCCGCGCAGCCGACGAAGAAGAAGCGACGCTACACAGTAGACGAATCCGTCGCCAAGGAAAAAGAGCTGCGAATGCGGCGCCTCGTCGCCCTCGCAGACGCGGCCGAGACGCAGGTGGGGTTAGAGACAGTAAATGGGGGAAGGGAGAGGGTTTGCGGTAGAGGGGGAGTTTGCAGAGTGCCAACTGTGGGGTGTGGCAACCCCCCCCCCCCCCACCCCAGTTGCATGGATTGGACTACCAACAGCGTGACATTAACAGCAACCGAAAAATTCATGTAATTCAGAAGGCGGAGGCGGCGGAGCGGCTGGCGGAGGCGGCGGAGCGGCTCCAAGTGCAACATGAAGAACTCCGAAAAAAACGGGCGGAATCGTACGTGTTCTTTCGCGACAACAATCTGCCGATTCCTGACGATCTCGGTGCCGAGTTCGGCAAATAGTTGCGTAGCTTTTTGCGCGTAGTACAGTAGTTGTTGCGGACGTGCATTCGCTTGTTCGCGCCACCGATCCAAAGACAGAATCTCGTGAGTCGCGTGTCACAGTCGGAAGTGGCGCAACAGACGAGCGCGACGAGCAAGGCCAGCTTGTCGCGCGTCTTGGTCGGCGCCGTCGTCATCGTCAGCTGCGGCAGCCTCGTCGTCATCAGCGGCTACTTCTTGCGGGGCCATTGGCTGCTCTGCCAGCAAGATGTTGTGCATCGTCATGCACGCAAACACGATCTGAAACATGGATTTGGCAAACTCCTCAGGGGGGGCCTCCATAATTGTGTCGAAATAGGTATGCGGTTACTGATCCGCCAAACTGGACCCCCCAACGCCTCTTACAGACAGGCATGCCCCAATCCCCCCCCCCCCACTCCCCCCAACACCAAAGACAAACTTCGCCGGCAAATGTCGGGTTGACGCGCAGCGGTTTTTGATGAAGGCATTGAAACCGCAGTTTCAAGAGGCCGAATGCCGATTCGACGAGACGACGCGTCTTCTTGTGCGCCCTGTTGAAGGCTGTCTCTTCGTCCGTCAGCTGCGCCGCCGAAGAAATAGGCGTTTGTAGAAAGTCAAAACAACGAAACGCGCAGTACAACAGCCAGAACACGGCCGCGTCCCACTCGCACCTCACCGGTAAGGCCGTAGCCGCTGTCTCCAAGTAAAATTCCGTCACGGAAAGGTCGCCAGCCGTTGTGGAAGCTGCGCCCAAGATTGGAACGAGCGAACGCCCTCGCGTCATGGACGCTGCCTGGCATGTTGGCGTTGCCGTAAAGGAATTGCATTTCAGGACCACACACTGCGACACAGTTGAGGCTGTGGTTTTGCTGAAAATGAGTCGACGATAGAGTTGGAGCGACCCAGCGGCGCCTGTCGGCAGACGCAGACAAGCGCCGCAGACGCCCACGAGTCGGAGCGACCCAGCGGCGCCTGTCGGCAGACGCAGACAAGCGCCGCAGACGCCCACGAGTTGGAGCGACCCAGCGGCGCCTGTCGGCAGACGCAGACAAGCGCCGCAGACGCCCACGAGTTGGAGCGACCCAGCGGCGCCTGTCGGCAGACGCAGACAAGCGCCGCAGACGCCCACGAGGAGGAGCGACCCCGCGGCGCCTGTCGGCCGACGCAGACAAGCGCCGCAGACGCCCACGAGTCGGAGCGACCCAGCGGCGCCTGTCGGCAGACGCAGACAAGCGCCGCAGACGCCCACGAGTCGGAGCGACCCAGCGGCGCCTGTCGGCAGACGCAGACACGCGCCGCAGACGCCCACGAGTCGGAGCGACCCAGCGGCGCCTGTCGGCAGACGCAGACAAGCGCCGCAGACGCCCACGAGTTGGAGCGACCCAGCGGCGCCTGTCGGCAGACGCAGACAAGCGCCGCAGACGCCCACGAGTCGGAGCGACCCAGCGGCGCCTGTCGGCAGACGCAGACAAGCGCCGCAGACGCCCACGAGTGGGAGCGACCCCGCGGCGCCTGTCGGCAGACGCAGACAAGCGCCGCAGACGCCCACGAGTCGGAGCGACCCTGCGGCGCCTGTCGGCAGACGCAGACAAGCGCCGCAGACGCCCACGAGTCGGAGCGACCCAGCGGCGCCTGTCGGCAGACGCAGACAAGCGCCGCAGACGCCCACGAGTCGGAGCGACCCAGTGGCGCCTGTCGGCAGACGCAGACAAGCGCCGCAGACGCCCACGAGTCGGAGCGACCCAGCGGCGCCTGTCGGCAGACGCAGACAAGCGCCGCAGACGCCCACGAGTCGGAGCGACCCAGTGGCGCCTGTCGGCAGACGCAGACAAGCGCCGATGAGTCGACGGCCATGCGATGTGTCAAACGCGAGCGCCAACGTACGTGGCGGTCCAAGAATTGCGGCTCAACTTGCGGTGGGGATGGTGTCGCGATTTGGATGAGTGAACCGTCCACGAGGCCACATACTGTTGGCATGCCAGCGATGGCATGGAAACGGGCCGCCATGGCTCGACACGCACCCTAGAATTCCCCAGCGCGATAAGCACGTCACACCGCCACTTTTCCAACCAACCTCGTCTTGTGGCCAACGCAAGTGCACCGGCATGAGGACGTCGAGCACGGCGTCAGTCACGGTCTTGAGGTGGCGGCAGACAGACGCTTTGGATGGCCCATGCGCATCGCCGATGTCGTAGTAAAAGTCACCGCCGGCGTAGAAGCGGAGCCCGAGCAGCAGGCGTTCCTTCTCAGAGAGGGTGTGAGAGGTAATCTTTTGCGCTTGGAGACGAGGCCCCAAGTGGCGCAAAAGATTCTCTGTGCCCTCCCTTGAAAATCTGAATCTTTCTTGGAAATTTTCTTCTTGAAAATTTCGGCGCGACCGAAACAGATATGCTTTCGGCTCGTCGGCCTCATCCTCGGCGTCTGAGAAGGTTATTTCAAGGTCGCTGTCCATCAATTTCCACAACTTTTGCCAAATAATAAACGTTTTATGACACAAAATTTGTGTGATGCAAGCGGCCGTTATAACGTTTCATTACTCTATTAACACCAATATAGCGCATCACTTGCTGAAACGGGCCAGTGATGTGCCCTTTTGGAACTACGGTAGGCCAGTCATAGTAATAGTAATAGTAATAGTAATAGTAATAGATGGCGCTGAAACCGGAACGTGGAAAATCATCATTATCATTACTCAATTGGAAAGTTCATGACGTGTTGAAACCGGGCCCAGCATGCAAGAGCCTCCACACCGTCAATTCCACAATTTACGGTGTGGCGCGGTGCGACGCAGACAGGCCAGCATGCAAGAGCCTCCACACCGTCAATTCCACAATTTACGGTGTGGCGCGGTGCGACGCAGACAGGCCAGCATGCAAGAGCCTCCACACCGTCAATTCCACAATTTACGGTGTGGCGCGGTGCGACGCAGACAGGCCAGCATGCAAGAGCCTCCACACCGTCAATTCCACAATTTACGGTGTGGCGCTGTGCGACGCAGACAGACCAGCATGCAAGAGCCTCCACACCGTCAATTCCACAATTTACGGTGTGGCGCGGTGCGACGCAGACAGGCCAGCATGCAAGAGCCTCCACACCGTCAATTCCACAATTTACGGTGTGGCGCGGTGCGACGCAGACAGGCCAGCATGCAAGAGCCTCCACACCGTCAATTCCACAATTTACGGTGTGGCGCGGTGCGACGCAGACAGGCCAGCATGCAAGAGCCTCCACACCGTCAATTCCACAATTTACGGTGTGGCGCTGTGCGACGCAGACAGACCAGCATGCAAGAGCCTCCACACCGTCAATTCCACAATTTACGGTGTGGCGCGGTGCGACGCAGACAGACCAGCATGCAAAAGCCTCCACACCGTCAATTCCACAATTTACACGCATGCACACACGCACGTGCACGCACGCACGCACGTACCCACGCACGCACGCATGCAGACGCGTGCAGGCACGCACGCACGTGCACGCACGCACGTGCACGCACGCACGCACGCACGCACGGGAGTGCACGCACGCACGCACGCACGCACGCACACACGCACGCACGCACGCATGCAGACGCGTGCAGGCACGCACGCACGTGCACGCACGCACGCACGCACGCACGGGAGTGCACGCACGCACGCACGCACGCACGCACGCACGCACGCACGTACCCACGCACGCACCCATGCAGACGCGTGCAGGCACGCACGCACGGTGCGACGCAGACAGGCCAGCATGCAAGAGCCTCCACACCGTCAATTCCACAATTTACGGTGTGGCGCTGTGCGATGCAGACAGACCAGCATGCAAGAGCCTCCACACCATCAATTCCACAATTTACACGCATGCACACACACACGTGCACGCACGCACGCACGTACCCACGCACGCACGCATGCAGACGCGTGCAGGCACGCACGCACGTGCACGCACGCACGTACGCGTACGCACGCACGCACGCACGCCAAGCATGCATGCACCCACGCCAAGCACGCACGCACGCACGCACGCACGGGAGTGCACGCACGCACGCACGCACGCACGCACGCACGCACGTACCCACGCACGCACGCATGCAGACGCGTGCAGGCACGCACGCACGTGCACGCACGCGCGCACGCACGCACGCACGGGAGTGCACGCACGCACGCACGTACACGTACGCACGCACGCACGCCAAGCACGCATGCACCCACGCCAAGCACGCACGCACGCAAGCACGCACGCACGCACAGAGGAGCACAGAATTTGGGCCAGTTTCTGTCAACGGGGTGCACGCCTTCACGATCAACAGAGGAACACACTATTTGGGCCAATTTCTGTCAATGGGGTGCACGTGCTCACGATAAAAAGAGGTACTCAGAATTTGGGCCAGTTTCTGTCAACATTGTACATTGGGAGCATGGAGTTTGGGTCCCTTGATGCTGACAACTGTCCTAAGGAACACTCGCCCACACAAGCAAAAGGCGAAAAGCTACGCATATCCTTGCGCATTATGGTCACGTCGACGTCATATGCAAAATCAATTGCTTCGTGCCTGAATGTATACATGGCGGCCAAAGGCCGCGCGCGCCTCTAGTAGTACTAAAAGGCATGGGCATCTGGCGCTAGCCCAGTCTCACGTCCTTCGCGAGCAAGGTGCTCGTGATGACTGCCAGTTGGGCGCCCTCCAGGCGCCACCTCTCCATCCCTGGCTTGGCGGCAATAGTACATCAGGCATGGGCAGCGTCTTTTTTGCTCAACAAACCTTTTGTGAGCGGTCAATTGCAATTGACAAACACGGTCAATCATGAGGCCAAAAAATGGTTGTAAGCTGTAGAGCCAGAAGCGCCATTCTCTGTGTATTTGTGCTGAAAAAACGCGAACTGGCGTTCGTACATATACAACTTATTTAGTGTACTTATGACTGTACTTATTTCTTGGGATGGGCCGGGCCGGGCTGGCCAATCTGGTGGGCCGGGCCGAGATCTTCAGGCCCATGCTCATCCCTAGTGCCTACCTACAACATATGTGCATGCGTCTAGCAAAACACAAGATTGTGCGTGCGTGGGTACGTGCGTGCGTGCGTGCGTGCGTGCGTGCGTGCGTGCGTGCGTGCGTGCGTGCACGTGCGTGCGTGCCTGCACGCGTCTGCATGCGTGCGTGCGTGCGTGCGTGCGTGCACGTGCGTGCGTGCCTGCACGCGTCTGCATGCGTGCGTGCGTGTGTGCGTGCGTGCGTGCGTGCGTGCGTGCGTGCACTCCCGTGCGTGCGTGCGTGCGTGCGTGCACGTGCGTGCGTGCACGTGCGTGCGTGCACGTGCGTGCGTGCACGTGCGTGCGTGCCTGCACGCGTCTGCATGCGTGCGTGCGTGGGTACGTGCGTGCGTGCGTGCACGTGCGTGTGTGCATGCGTGTAAATTCTGGAATTGACGGTGTGGAGGCTTTTGCATGCTGGTCTGTCTGCGTCGCACCGCGCCACACCGTAAATTGTGGAATTGACGGCGTGGAGGCTCTTGCATGCTGGTCTGTCTGCGTCGCACAGCGCCACACCGTAAATTGTGGAATTGACGGTGTGGAGGCTCTTGCATGCTGGCCTGTCTGCGTCGCACCGCGCCACACCGTAAATTGTGGAATTGACGGTGTGGAGGCTCTTGCATGCTGGCCTGTCTGCGTCGCACCGCGCCACACCGTAAATTGTGGAATTGACGGTGTGGAGGCTCTTGCATGCTGGCCTGTCTGCGTCGCACCGCGCCACACCGTAAATTGTGGAATTGACGGTGTGGAGGCTCTTGCATGCTGGCCTGTCTGCGTCGCACCGCGCCACACCGTAAATTGTGGAATTGACGGTGTGGAGGCTCTTGCATGCTGGTCTGTCTGCATCGCACAGCGCCACATCGTAAATTGTGGAATTGACGGTGTGGAGGCTCTTGCATGCTGGCCTGTCTGCGTCGCACCGCGCCACACCGTAAATTGTGGAATTGACGGTGTGGAGGCTCTTGCATGCTGGCCTGTCTGAATCTCGAATTATATGAATTATAGCCGATCTCTCCAATGAGCGGTTGAAGCCCCTATAGCTAACAAAGTTTTGGCCGAAAAAACGGCTATGTCTAAAAAATCGCAATAGAACGGAATTGACAGTGCAGTTGGCGGCCACTGCACGTTAAACTTAGTATGTACGCAATTGACTATTTACATGCGGCCGGCTATTTACATGCAATTGCCGGTGTCAGTGCGAGCGCAATTGACGGTGCGGTGGTGGCAGTGCATTTGCGTTTTGAATACATTAACTTTCGCTACTTAATTCACCTGTTTGCCATTTGCGTGCGTTGCCTTTCGTTATTCGGAGAGGAACACTGTATCGACACCGCACCGCACCGCACCGTCAAATCTGACACCGTCAATTATACCTACCCCCCCAGCTTTAGTCAATCCTGCACTGACTGCAGGTTACCCCTATGGCTGAATTGTGTTTCTCATACTTCCCAAGGTGTTTTTCAGGCCTGTGAGCAGCATTTATTGTCCAAATGTCAAAAATTTCGCCTGCGGCGCTGTATTTTACGCACCTACAGACCATTTTAGAGTCTTTTGGGCGTGTTTTCGGCCGAAAAATCACCAAATTTTGCCAGCGGCGCTGTTTTTTTGCTCCAACTGACCATTTTTAGAGTCACTGAAGCGCGTTTTTGGCCAAAAATTCACAAATTTTTGCCTGCGGCGCTGTGTTTTCGGCATACACGAAGCATTTTCTAGGTCATTATTGAGGTTGGAAAAAGAAAAATTGTATCAAATTTGGCCGTGCAGGTCCCCCCCAGCGAGTTTTGAAAAATCCCAGATTCACCCCCCCCCCCAGCTTCGATTGCCAGTTACACCTCTGCCCCACCCTACAATTAGCCTCTTACGGCTCGAGCGAACCAATTAGCACCGGGGGCTAACTAATTAGAGGGTTCGCGCTTCAGAGTAAGCAATGGTGACTTTCAGCAAAGACGTTTGCGGGCGACTGGCGCGGCGTGGAGAACGATACGCTCTTTGTGGGAGACATCAAAGACGCAGCTTCCAACCGCCGCGCCAAAGTCGCCGCTTTCGACATTGACGGAACGCTCATACTCACCAAGAGCGGCAGGGTGCGTGCGTGCGTCTTTGTGTGCGTGCGTGTGCTGCGTGCGTGCGTGCGTGCGTGCGTGGCTCGAAGTCAAGCGTAGAACATTGCAGACATTTCCCACGAACGAATCGGACTGGAAATTCTTCGACGCCCAAGTCCCCCAGAAGCTGCGAGCTCTCTACGATGACGACAACTACTCGCTCGTGTTCATCACCAATCAGAGAGGTGCGTTTTAAAAAAAATTTAATTTGTTTTTGATTTTGTCTAAAATCGATTTTCCTCTTAGGCATTGAGACGGGCCGCAGCACGTTGGACGCGCTGAAGACGAAGTTCGAAAACATTTGCGCGGAAGTCGACAGGCCTGTGACGGTAATTAAAACCCATGAAATTACACCCTTTTTGGCCCTTTTCAGTGGCAATGCCAGCATGTTTTGCAAAGGAGCGGGGGGGGGGGGTTGCCCCTCCATAGGTGTAGCTTTGTCCGAAGCCAGCGGAGGTCTAGCGGATTGAGAGTGGATGTATCTCCAGAGTAATTCCGTGTAGACTGACAAAGGATACGAAATTTTAGAGGGGGAAGGTTCAATATGGCAAATTTCGTGCTAAAACGGCGTGTAAATAGCCACTTTTTGGTCCCAAATGCGTCTACATTGCGTTCATCTTTCAACAAGGATAATTCGTGTTTTTGGTGTGTGTGTGTGTGTGTGTGTGTGTGTGTGTGTGTGTGTGTGTGTGTGTGTGTGTGTGTGTGTGTGTGTGTGTGTGTGTGTGTGACCAAAACTGCCAAAATAGCGCTACTTAAGCCCTATTTTGAAGTGGACGCGTAATTTGTGCGTTCCTTTTGCAGATCTTGATCAGTCCGGGCGCGGCAAAGTACCGCAAGCCCTACATCGGCATGTGGCTCCACTTGACGGAGCTGCACGAGAACGCGGGCGCGTCCATCGACGTCGAGAACAGCTTCTTCGTGGGCGACGCCGCCGGGAGGCCCGCTACCAAGGTGCGTGCCGCTCTCAGATGCGTGCGTGTTCGCGCGCGTGCGTGCCGATAGCTGCCTGAGACGCGGGCGGGGTCTAGAGCCGTCACGGTTAAAAGGAGGGGAAGGGGGTCAGAGTGGGGCAATTTTGTACCAAAGTAGCATGTACGTCTAATAGGTATTTTTCGTCTAATGCGGGTCAACATGGGGTGTTGGGTCTAAACAGCGTTATTTAGGTGTTTTATGGTAAAAGAAAAGCGCCAAAAAATTTTGGCAAGTTAGAAATAAAAAAACCTTTCCTGGAGTTTATATCCAAGTTGAGATGCACCCCCTCTCCTTTAGGTCCGACCGAGTCACTATTGTCCGTCTGTATGTATGCCAGCAAGCGTGTTTGCATGTCTGAGAATGCCTAGCATTCATGCACGACGAATTGCGTACTGTATATGCAAATCGCGACTCGCCGCAGACTCGCAAGAAGGACTTCAGCTGCAGCGACCGCCTCTTCGCCATGAATGCCGGAATCCCATTCAAAACTCCCGAAGAAATGTTTCTAGGGCAAAAGGCCGATAAATCGTGAGCGAGCGATTTTTTTTTCGTAAATTTTTCCATTTTTAAAAGCCGACCCAACCCGTTCAGCTTCTCTCTGCCAACCTTCGACGCCAAGGAGTTTGTGGAACGGAGCGAAAACGCAACTGAGGGCGGTCCAAAGAGCTATGAGTCGGATCAGAAGGAAATCATTGGTGCGTGACACGGTACCCATTCTTTACAGTCTGTCCGTTTGTGTACGTACGTGCGTGCGTTGACTACACCCGTAACCTGGTCAGACCAGGGGTGGGGAGGGTCCCAAAAGTGTGTGTGTGGGGGGGGGTATTTTCAGACTGGAGGTATTTCGCACCGAAATAGCGTCAAGTCGAAATAGGTCTGGATAAAATACGGTCGAATTCAAAATTGCGTTATATTTTGGTGTTCTTTGTCTAAAGCACTGAAAACTATCGAAAACACCTCACTTTATCGTGTTTGCGCTAACTTGAACAAAGTAGAAACACCTGGGGAATGTTGGGGTGGGGGGTGGATAAAATACGGTCGAATTCAAAATTGCGTTATATTTTGGTGTTCTTTGTCTAAAGCACTGAAAACTATCGAAAACACCTCACTGCATCGTGTCTGCGTCAACTTGAACAAAATATGAACACCTCGGGAATGTTGGGGGGGGGTGACTTTTGCCGCTCCCCATCCTGTTTTCCTGTGCAGTGATGGTCGGCTTCCCCGGTTGCGGCAAGAGCTCGTTCGCGCAGCGGCGTCTCAAGGCTTACACGGCTGTGAACCGCGACACGCTGGGCACCTGGCAGAAGTGCGTCGCCGCCGCCAGACAGGCCCTAGAGGCCGGACACTCCGTTGTCGTCGACAACACCAATCCTGACAAGGTACCCCCTCCGCCCCACACAGACCACACATGTAACCGGGTCAAAGCGAGTGTTGGGGGTGGGGTGGAAGATTAGGTGGCTGGAGCAAAAAGTGTGGGTAGCCAATAATTTTTTTGCTTATACTGGTGCTAAATGTCCTGCCGCGAATCCGTACCTGAGGGGGGGGGGGGTTGGTGTGGTGCGTAGCCGTAAGCGACGATCTGACCCAAACGTGTAACGGTGGTCTGGGCTGGGTTGGCGGTTTTGTGAATTCTGAGAACGAGGAAACAATCGAAACACAATACCATGCTACAGAAAGAAAAGATAACAATTCCAGGGGGAGGAGGGAGGGTGGTTTGGCACAGGTGCTCTTTAAGGGTGGGGGTGGGGGTGGGGGTACGTTCCTCTAGCCTCTCCCCCCCCCCTCGCGGCCAGCACAGAGTATGCGTTCCAGTTCTGTATCAATCTACAGAGGGCCGTTTGTAGGAGTCGCGCGCTCGGTACACGGAACTGGCGAAGGAACTGAAAGTGCAGTGTCGCTGCTTCCACATGGACGTCTCCTACGAGCACGTACGCTGCCATGCGCTCGTACGCACGCACGCACGCACGCACGCACGCACGCACGCACGCACGCACGTACGTACGCACGCGCCCACACAGGCGTCTCACAACGTCAAGTTCCGCGCGATCATGGGCACGGACGCGCTGCACAAGCAGGTGAACGCCATGGTTCTGAACATGTACAAGTCCAAGTTTGCGAAGCCCGAGCTCAGCGAAGGCTTCAGCGAGATCGTATCGGTCAAGTTTGAACCGGTCTTCAAGAATGACCATCTTAGACGCACCTATCAGATGCACTTGTGCGAGAAGTAGGCGTCGTCAGGTGTTTTGTGTTCTGGTGAGTCGTCGAAATCTCCCTTGATATATTTCTGCTGACACTGACCGAACACTTTTAATAGAATTCGAAACTATTGGAAAGGGCCTAGTCAGGGGGCGTGTAGAAGAAGAGTACAACATAGTAGCTGGATACGATTGAATACACGTTTTGCTATTTTGGTGTCATATTTTCCTCCGTTGCGAATAATGCACCAAAATAACAGTTGCAAACGCGACTAAGAGCCATTGTTCACTGGGGGGAACCTACGCCAAGCTATCTCGGTATAGATACAGCAGCGGCACTGGAACGGTGACTAAATTTGGCGCGAGCGCGAGGTGAGTGACTCGAAAGCAGACGTGCGGACTGCACTGTGCATCCTCACAGGTTGGATCCCAGACCTGTGTCGAGGGTGCACACTGCAGCACAAAATATTGGAAATGTGACTTGGAAATGAGCGCGACACTGGTGTGTTGCATTCGCGCAGTCAGATGGGATGGAGGAAGGGACACGAAAAGAGGTGGGAGGGACAGCGAAAGACGATTGGGGCTCGATCGATTGGTGCATCGATCCTGATCGCAAAGGAACTGGAGATCCGCGCTCGCGCAGATTCATCGGTGAAATGTGCAGCAGCAGAGCAGCAGCAGTGGGTAGTATGTAACAGCGAAAGAAGACAAGCGAACTGGCAGTGGGAGGAAGTTTAAGACGCATTTGGACAAACCATGGGCGCGATTTGATTGGTGGCATCTGGAGGGGAGATTTGACAGGACGGGATAGGCGCGCTTTCACCAGGCTCGGTTCACCACATCAGACGAACGTGGGCGACTTCAGCGGAGAGTTGTACGTAAGTGTCTCTCGAACGGTGGGAACTCAAGTGACTTGTGCTGCCAGTTCGATTCCACCGTCACGCAACTCCCTGTCTATTCGGAGAGGCTGGGCCATTATACAGGCACTCGGACTAGTAGGGGTGGACCAGCGGAAGAAAAGTTCATTTGCCTGGCGCGCCAGTGATGCTCCCTTCTCCTTCGACTTGCAGGCGTGCGCGAGTGACTCGATTCCACAGGCGCGCAACTGCATTCTGGAGTAGCGTGGATGGACTAGGCGAGCTGAGCGGAGACGGGCGCGGGGGCGGCGGCGTCGGCGCTGCCGAAGACCTGCAGGACGTCCATGTTGAGAATGAAGGGGAGGACGTTCTCGATCTGGAGGTTGCCGATGAGTCCGCTGAAGAAGAGCTCGACGAGCACTTGGCGGTTGAAGGCGCGCAGAGTGGGCAGCAGCAGCAGCAGCTGACTGTAGCGCTCGATCGAGAGCGTGTTCTGGCCCAGGCCCTTGATCTGCTCCTCGTACAGCTGCAGGTACGCCCGTCTCTGCACCTGCCGCTGACCCTCTGCAGACGAGCCGTCGTTGAACTGGTTTGGCTGGTCTGAAACCGTCAGCAGAGTGTTGCAATCATCCTACATGTGCCAACAGCTTCTTGCAAAATGCTTGCGGGCGCTTTGAGCTTACTATTGTCATGTTCACAGTCCCGATTTCTCAATCTTTTATCATTTGAATAGGTTTTGCGTGATCATTGATGGACGAACCATTTTTTCCATGTGTGAGCGCTACACGCCAGGAATGACACATTTGCTAATGCGCATACCTTCCGCAGAGAAGGCGAGCACTTTCAGCAGACCGAACTCCATGGGACTGAGGTTCAGCTCGGTGACTCGCGTGAGCAGCGACTGCAGCGCCAGTATCTGGTCTCGGACCTCCTCGAACTTGTCCACCTTTAGTTGTCCTGGAATTGAGCGCCGATTTGGGCCCTCACTCCCTCAGTCCCCGGGCAACTTCTGAACGTACCCAAAGCAGCACAGGTCCTCAAGTGCGTCGTCATGGCCGTGAGCATGTTGGTCAGGCAGAACTGGCTCGAGCACTGGACCAGGCCCAGCGTGAACAGCTCGCACCAACGCCTCTTCAGCGTTGCCTCCTGCGGAGAGTTGGCTCTAAAATCGGTTGGCCATCTCGGGTCAGAGTTCTGCTTTGGTAGAGGCGTGATGGGCTACCTCCCACCCATACTGAAAGCGTTACCTGTTGTTGCCATTCAGTTTCAACTTTTGACTGAAAATAGATGCGTGCGTATGACTTTCTTTTCGTCCAAGGACGCCTGCTCTGTCGGACCCCCCAGGTCGGGTTCCTGGTCACCACTGGCGGATCCCGAAAAAAATTTCGGAGGGGGGAGGCATTTTGCAGAAGGGAGGACCCTGTTGAACTTTTTGGATGTTGGGCCATTTTGGCAGTGGTTTGGACACCAAATCGGTCCATTTTCGACGATTAACGAATATAAACGGCGCCGCAGGCGAAAATTTTGCAATTTTCGGCCACCTACAAACAATTTTGTGCTGAAAACTAGGCCCACAAGGCGTGTTTCTTCTTCCACCGCCTATCCCTTCCCCCTTTTTCCCCCTAGATTTCCGATTTCGGGAGGGGGAATTCCCCCTTTCCCCCACGCCTGGATCCGCCAGTGCTGGTCACATGTATGCGCTGGAGGCGCGCGCTGACGCACCTGAGCCTGAGCGCGTGAACGCTCTTGAGCCAGTGGACGCTGAGGAAGAGGAGACGGGAGGCGGTCTCGCAGATGTACTGCATGTTGAGCACGGGCGGCATGGGCATGGGCACGGGCATGTCGAACTGCGCCTGCTCGGCCGACAGCACCGCGCACGCGCCGTCCTCGGCGATCTCCAGCTCCGCCGACGGCGACCCACTGCTCGACGCCGCCCCAGAGTCCTCGCCCGTCTCGCGCCCCTCCACCTGGAGGAACGCGCGTGCCCAAAGCGTAGGTACACAGCTACATACACTGTGCGTGCCAGACAACTCTCTATCGCCTTCAATACTAAAACGAACTCTTACAACAAGAGCTACATACATATATGTATACGATCCTTCCTGTTGCCGCGTCAAGACCATGTGGGGGATACGGCTCTGTGGCATTGACATGGTCTAAATATTGCTATTTTGGTGTTTTTGTCATAAAAACTGCAAAGGACACGCAACTGAAACAAAACACGCAATTTAAGCGGTCTAAGATTTCCGGTTCTCGATGTCTGTTTTATGCTCTCTGTATCCGTGTCATCATTGTAATACAGAGCATCCAATTCTGCGTGTGCTGTGCTCCTGCGGTTACGTATTGTCGTTTTACAGCCGCAAAAGCGCCTAGTCGACCTTGACGTTGGCCTCGGCGTTGTTCTCGGACGCCTGGTTGGCCGAGGCGCGCTGGCACTGACTGATGAAGGCGAACAGATTGTTCATCATGTTCTGCGGCGCCACCGGAGGAGCCGTCGTCGCCTCCGGACGAGCGACGCTCTCGTTTCCGTTCTCGTCCATTGCATTGGTCGGCTGGAGAAGGAGTTTGAGGCTCCCCGGTCTCGGGCTGAGCAACAGCGCGCGCGCGCACTTACGTCCTCTGCGGCTCGGCGGTTCTCATGTCCGCCAGGCGAGGCCTGGTTCTCGCCGTGTCTCGTCGCGGCCGCCGCCGACGAGTTCGAGGCCGAGCTTCGCGCGGCGGCGACGACCTCAGCGTCGGGGTCCTCTTCGGCGTGTTGGTTGACGCCGGCGGAGGTGGTGGAGACGTGGTTGTTGTCGTGCTGCTCGGTCGACTCCTGGTTCTCTGCTGCGTCGAGCTCGTCGTCGCCCGTCGACCTCTTGCGAGCCGCAAGGCCGGCCGCCTTGGCGTCCGAAGGAGGCGAGATCGAGGAGCTGACGACCGGTCGGCGCTCCGCTTGCACCGCTGAAATTGCCGCTCGCTCCAGTGCTTTGGGATCGCACGCGCGCGCTAGTGGGTGACGACGCACACTCGCTGCGCATGCCCATGCTGAGGCACTTGCTGAGACGGCAGTACTGGCAGCGGTTGCGGTGGAACTTGGTGACGGGGCAGTCGCGGCCGCTCCGGCACACGTAGCCCATGCGCTTGCGTATGGAGCGCTTGAAGAAGCCCTTGCAGCCCTCGCAGCTGATGGCGCCGTAGTGCCTCCCGGACGCCTTGTCGCCGCACACGACGCACACGTCCGCCTGCGCCGACGACGGCCGAGTCGTCTCCGAAGACGACTCCTTCGAGACGCCGCCGCCTCCCGAGAACTGGAAACAGTTGGGCTTTGATTTTTTATTCTCTCCAAAATAAAATCTACCGATTACAATCAATCGGGGAACCTGCGCGTTCATGCTGGCCAGCTGCTGCAGGGCGGGACTGGCGGCGGCCGACAGCTGCGAGTGACTCGCCGCGCGATTCGCGTTCCGCAGAGCCTGTGAGTGACGGAGAATCGCTGTGTTGCGTAGCTGTCGTCGTCGTCACATTGTAAAGTGTGGTTTTGCATGAATGCCACTGCTGGGCGGGTCGACTGCCCGCGCCCGCAACGCGTGTCTTAGATTTTAGAACTGGGCATGTCCCGCTGAAGTACATGCTGCGCATGGGCACAGGTAGAGTAGTGATGAATATCGCTAGTATTAGCACTAGAAGCGAGCATTATGTTGTGGCCGTCCCTAGTGCTCTGTGTAGCGCTGCTATACACACGTGCCGTGTATCTTATTCCGCGCTACGCACTGCATCATTTCACGCTAGCACGTAAAGATGCGCAATGTAGTGGAAGACTACAAACTTTGGAGCCACGCACACTATGTAGTGCATGCACCGCCACTATGCGTACTGTATTGAAGTGCCGCAAAACTTGAGCTCCTATGGATTGCTTTTACGTAAATTGCTTGCTCTATTGTTGTATGGTGTAGAAAGAGCATCCACGTAGATTCCGCGTCGGTAGTGGTACCTGGATCATGGACAGCATGCTGGCCGTCTGGTGGGCGAAGAGGCCGATCTGCGAGGTGCCGTTCATCGTCTTGGACTTGCCCTTGGCCTCCGAGATCCGCTTCTTGGACAGCTTCTTGGAGGAGGGATCGGCGAGCCTCAGACGCTTGTCGTCGGCTGTCCGATCATCGTGCTGGACGTCCTCGTCGTCGTCCTGACCCACTTCGTCCCAGGGCGGCGGCTCGCGTTTCACCGGCGCCGCCTGCGACTTCTGAACGTCCGAAAGCATTCTCTCTCTTTCTCTCTCCGTTGTTTCTGTCGGCTGGAAGACAGATGGACGGGGCGGACACAGGCGCGAGCAGGGACAGGGGTCGGAATATTCAAATGGCCATTCGCTGCGCCCATTCAGGGGGTGAGCGCCCAAAGGGGCGAGCGGTGGGGTTAATCCGGGCCCAGAAGTCGGGGGGATCGCGGTCGGGAGATTTCGCGACTTTGCCGCTGTTGTATACGATGGCGAAATCGACGCGAGGGCGGGGCGCGGAAACAACACGCTTGGCGAGAGCGTCACCACGCGGCACGTGGTTCGCAGCTGATAAGGCGGCGTTCGGTGCCTGCGAAGAAGAGGTTAATCGCCAGACGGCGACCCCGGCTGACCTCCGCCGACCCTTGTCTGGCCCGGCCGACCGGGCGGGGGGGGGGGGGGTGGGAGCTGCTGACCTCTCTTGAGGGTCAAAAGAGCCGCCTGCCACTCGCTTGGCGCCCACCAGCAGCTGCTCTCCGCCGCTCGTTCAAACGACGCTCGCTCTAGCAGCAGCAGCGGCAGTCAACAACAACAACAGCAAGGGTGGAATAAATTGCGCCTCGTCCAATTCGTCGGTTCGAGGGGAGCGTGTTGTTTGGGGCAGGCTATTTTGGCGACGACTGCCTTCGGGTTGTTCGGAGGCGTCCTCTCGCCCGCGAGTGAAAAACTTCTCGGGCGGGCGGGCGCGCTCGTCGACGCGTCGCCGCATCCGCGCTTGCGCGACCGACCGCATCGCGCTGCGCGCTCCTGCCAGCGCGCGCACGCCGAGGCGCTCGCGGCGACAGCGACGACCTTGGCCTCTAGGGCGAATCGGAGAGGCGCGAATAGAACGACGGAGACCAGTTTTGGGGCGGGAAGATCTCCTCCTCGTCGCCCCGGGGCTCGAACCCTCGGGCCATTGAAATCCGCCACGCGCGCGCGCGCGCGCGCGGCCTTTGTTCGCGGTCGGCTGCGGCGAGCGCGCACACGCGCGCGCGCGCGCGTCAACGGTCGGCTGGCTGGTGGACGGAGCGTAATTGCGATCGGCCGGTTGTTCGACAGCGGCGGCAAGTTCTCTGTCTCTCTTGCTGGCATTGTCTAGTAGCTCCTCTTTCTCTCCAATAATCGCACCACCACCCACCAGCCAGGTCTGCGGCTGACTAGCAACGTTGACCAAGATGTGTATGTCCAACAATATGTATATACATAACCAGGGCAGTCAGTGCGCGGACAGAGCGGTACCTAACTGGAGGGCAACAAACCCCCTCATTTCCTCGACCTATTGGGCCGGCGCAGGGTGCGCTGTCGACTGCGGGACTACTACAATTTCTCATGCGGCCCACGGGCGGAAAAAAAAACTGGTCAAAGGACGCGCTGGCCGTCAGAATGCCAGCAGTGGGCACATGTTTTGGGAACATCATCGTTCTCTTGTGGGAAACGCGAGAGAGTGAGAGCGGCGTTAGTCAGCCACGCCAAGCGCGCGGGCGGGGGCGTCTGCCTGAGTGCCTGGAGGGGTCAAAGCGCGCGCTGCGCAACCGACTATGACTGGCGTGACTCACTGGACGCTCACGCGCGCCCAGTTGGAACGAATGGCTTCGACACGCGACGAGCCGCTTGCGACCCGCCGAAAGGTCGAGAAGACGCCATCGCGCCTTTCTCCGAAGAAAAAACCCGTCGCCAACTGGGTCAATCGCGCGCGCCGCGTGCCAAGGCTGCTGCTGCTGCTGCTCCTGCCGGCTGGCTGGCTGCGGTTCTGCGACTGTCAAAAGGAGGGGGGGGGGGGTGGAGTGAAAGGGCGGTGGTGGAAACGCCGGTCGCGACCGAACAAAGGAGTCGCGGCCGCGCGCGCGCTCTCCCCCGTCGACAATGACCCCGGGGCGGCGGCGGCGACGACGACGACGAAACTGCGGCAGCCAGCTGTCGCGATGGGGCTGCGGCGGCGGCGGCGGCGGCGACGGCGCAAACTGCTGAGCTCAAGAACCGGTCGCTGTGTTGGCATCGTCGCCGCTCTCGCTCACTCTCTCTCTCTCTCGGTCAACAAAGAACACCAACAACAGCGGCCGCGGCCGACCGCAGAGAGTCGGACGGACGAACCCGGCGCACGGACGTACAACAGCCTGCGCACACTCTCCTCTCGGCTGTCGTCGTGGTTGGGCTGGGCCGATGGGCGGGCTGGCGGCCGGTTCGAACGCAGGCACAAAGGGCAAACTCTCCGCGGCTGCGCGCCGCGACGGGACAATGGCTCGCGCGAGCGCGCCGGAATTTTCGCCCATTAGCCGCTCTCGGCGCGCCGCCGGCTGCAAAACTGGATTTCACTCGGCCCGAACTAGCGTGTCGCGCTCGCTCGCTGGCTGGCGCGGCAAAACAAAGGCCCGCCCCCAGGCGGGAGGGGGTACTCACCCTTCGAGACCTCTTGCTGACGGCGATCGGTGGGGTGGCGGACATCTTGCCTGCGTCGCGGTGCGGTGTCCCTGCTCTCTTGTACAACAATTGGTCGTCGTGGTCGGCAGCAGCGGCCGAAGCTAGAGACCTCGAATGCGAATGCTGGCATCGGCTGGCGCGGCGCGCGAGGGCCGACCTTTAGCATCGATCGACCGCCGCCATAACAACGGCGCCGCCGCCGATGCCCGAATGACCAATAGGTCGCCGCCGGCCGCTGGAAGCGGGCCTGCGCTCGCTTCGTCCGTCTCTCTCAGTGCAGTGCTCTCTCTCTCTCTCTCCCCTTTACGCGAGGCTGCTCGCCTGTCGGCTGTCGGTGGGTCGGTTGGCTGTGCGCCGGCGTCGTCGTCGTCGTCGCTTGAAATTGGACCGACCCGACCGAGAGATAGACAGGCGGCACGGGGGCAAGGGGGCACGGGCCGACCCCGCCCGACCCGAGCCGAACCGGAGGGGGTGCGGCAGCAGCAGCAGCAGCTACACACACGCACGGACAGCGGCGGCGCCTGGCCCCCACTAGCAGCGCCTAGCAGCGGGGTCAAATGACAAAGGCCAAGCCGCCTCGTATACGCTCCGCCCCCCTTGCGCATTCCGGGTGACTGTGTTGTCGCAAGCGCTCGCTCAGCTATAGCGTAGTAGTGACTAAAATGGGAGAGCCTATACAACGACGCTCAGGCAATCGGTGAACGCGAGTAGCAGTGCACACACGCGCATGTATGTACATGCACATTCAAGTAGGCACTACTCCGTATGTATGTACATACAGGCTTCGTCTGCAGCTGAGTACGGTACGTAAGCGTACACGCAGAGGCAGTGTTGGATGGAGCGACTACACCGCTCTCTGCTCGCGCAGTGTCTGCTTTATGACGAGCGTCGGATGGGCTCGCGCACTGTTGTTAGGTATACACAACGGCAGGGAAATTCTATGTGAATGCTCGATTACGAGACACCACACACACACAGGTTATACATGGCTACTACTACTATCTATAGTAACAGTTCACATTTTCTTGCAGTTCTAGTGAATATGATGATGCACCGACGATTGCAATCACTTCCAACAACAAGCAACAATTGCTGACGTCACTTCCACATGCAATGCTTTTTCTGTGATCGAGTCGAAGAACCAGGGCTGCTGTTCAATCGTGCTACAGTGCAGATCAGGTCCTTTGTTGAGCTGGAGGCTGCGGTCCGCGGTTCCATACATCTCGGAGGGCATTGAAGTAGGCGTCACCGTCGCGCGTGTCGTCCGTGTTTATGCTAAAACTGTGGGTCCACTCAGGGTAGAGGAAAGCTCATGACAGACTTCTGCGGATGGCAAGCAAATTTGTAATCGCATTGAAAGTTGTAGCGCCACTTTGACGCGGCTCCTTTCACTCCATACATGTATATCTCGATTATTCTTATCTTTTCGTATAAGTGTTGCAACCAAAAAAGTCTGTAAACTTGTGTGACGAGCGCACGGGCTGACCTTTTTGGAGCGTGGAGAGGTGCGAAAAGTCGGCCGCCGACGGCCAGAGGCAGAGCCGCACGGGCGCGGGCGCGCAGCTGCGCGCTGCACTGCAGCGTCAGCGCGCCGAACGCCACGCCTGGTACATTCAAAGTTTCAAAATGCCTTCGAATTGAAATAAAAGAATGCGCTTGCCGTATATGGGGTTTGACATGGAGGTGAATTCGGCGTAGAGCACCTTTTCGAAGATGCCTGGGAACAATCCATCCAGAAGGCCCAATTTCACTATGGCCATATTGATCTAGACATCATATAGGTATGCACCTGTAGTGGTGGGGGGGGGGGGGGCTGTTTGGGGGGGGGGGAAGGAAGCGTTGAGGGGTAGGTGTGTCCAGAATCTAGAATTGTGTCACCAAAACGTATTCGAAGTACCTAAGAGGGTTCAAATCGCGTTATATTGGTTGTTTTTACATGACGTTTTGACTCGCACCTTCTCCCTCCCTTACTCCGTATGCATATCAGTTGTCTTCGTCTGTACGCATCATAGACACTCACTATTGGTACCACTATAATACTATTGGCATCAGCTACGGATTGTGCTTCCTTGTCACTTGAACTGTATGTCAAATGACGATACTTTCGCCATGTCTGACAATTGTTTGTGCTGTGTAGTCCTCTTGTTCAAATAAAACCAAATTAAAACCGAATCGTTCCACAGCACTTGCCTGAGCAAAGTTGGTTGCAAGAAACAAGGCAGCGACTATTCTGACGACCGCCGCGGTCGTGCGGATGTTTTCTTTCAGCTGATACGTCGAGCCCAGGGTGTCTCTGCGTTCAATGCTCACTCACTACGCACGCACGCAACTACGAACGCGTTCAAAAAATCTATCGCCAGAATGGGCCCACCTTTTGGACGTTTGCCAAGATTGCGACACGATTGACATAGCGTCAATTCGCCTTTTCTCAACTTTTCTGTTCCACTGATAAGTCAAAAGGAGCGTCGTTAGCAGAAGGATGCTCAAAACGATGTTGAAACCGATTCCGATGGCGGCCGACTTTAGAGGTTAGAGTGGGGAGAAATTTGATTTTATTTATTATCACGCGCCAATTTTTGCCAATTGTCGCAGGGCTTATCGGTAGTTATCGCACAAGTGTTCGTTGAAATCGCCATTTGATTGCCATTTCAAATTTATTCAAATTTATATTTCAAAGTGCTCCCCGCGAACGAGTCGCCGAACAGCGAGCTGGTGACGGCGTTGCAGTAGGGCACATGCGTGTGGCGACTATGCGGGCGTTTCGACGCTAGGAATTGCTTTAGTCTTTGCCCGAGAAAGAACGCAGCGAGAGCCCACTAAATTTGCATATTTGCAAGCCCAACAGTAATTTCAGTGGAACAGTTTAAAAAAAAACCTACCGGTATAACTACAGCTGCAGTCATGAATGCGACAGAACGCTTGTTCTCGTATTTCCTGGAAACAGCAAATCGAAATGAATTTTATAGAAATAATTCGACGCACTTATGTACTCTGGAGGACGTTATAGAATTACATAATTGTGCACAATTCAGCCAAAACAGCCAGCCAGCCAGCAATTCAGCCAGGCAGCCAAAACCTGAAATCCGTGGCCGCCCAGAGCCGCTCCACCGCTAGCATCATGAAAGAGTAAATAATGGCGGCGAACGCAGTTCCAGCGACCATAAAGTAGGAAATGCAATACGTCTCTGACGTCACTGAAGCCATTCTATATTTCGGGATGCACTATAATACGCATCTGGACGCACTAGCGCGCGCCAGTACGCACCGCCCATGTGTACCAGCACCAGCAGACATGAGCAGCGCATGGCCTAGAGTCGTAGAGAGGGATCTGGGTTCGATTCTTGATGGTCCACTAGATCGAGGACTTCCCTCTCAATGGATTTTCTCGTGCCGTCGTTTCGTTGCCTTAGATTACAGATCGCTCTCTTCCGAATGTCTCTGGCTAAATATGCGGCTCTAGACTGGAAGGCGTCATGGAGATGGGTATGCTATATGGGGCCAATGGCGGCCTCCTAGTGTACTTGCCCCTAATCCAACAACAACAGCCACCGCTGCGGTACGCGCACTTACGCACTCGCCGCCTCGCAGTTTCCCAGCGCGGCGCCGACGAAGCGCGCGTGACTGACGAGGGCGCCGACGCCTTTGCCTCCGAAGGCGACGCAGTTGCCGGCGGCGATGGAGGCGAGCTCCACGCGGAGGTGCACGTGCACCGAGGGGACAGTCAGCAACCAGTAGACGACGACGACGTTGACGAGACACGCCGCCAAGTTGGCGACCATTAGCAGGAGCTCCAGAAGGCGGAACTCGTAGGAGCTAAGGAACTGATAGGCGAGCTCGCAGCCGCCCAACGACGAGTTCAAGGCCATGTTCCAAGCGTTGTTTTTTTCTTTGCAGAGTGCCGCTTATGCAGTTCGATTACATGGCATCCCAATGACCTGTGCCGGAAGAAACGTCTGTACTAATGCGGCTCGAAGAACGCGAATGGGCCGTTCAGTTAGGCCGTTGCACAGCTGCATTGTGAGCGCCGGTGCCTTTACATGCCGCCATGGCAACGGTTGGCAGTCGTCACCTGCGATCCCATCAAAAACCGCCCGCCCACTTCCGCCGACGACAAATCGCTCTCGCAGAGCAAGATGTGTCCATCCGAAGTGCGTCTTGCTGTGTATCGCACGCAACAGCAGATGGTACTGTAGAGAGGGTCGTCACATCAGAATACGCTACGCACCTGCCTGTTTTTGCTAGTGCGCGTGCCAAGTATACCCTATTTCCAAAGTACTAACGTAGTCGAAAACAACAGACTACGTGATGTCAACACGCTGTCCTAAAAGGTTTCGTATCTGTGAACGAAATGAGCTCCTTGCCGATTTCTGTTCACTGTCCGCACAGCGTTCGCTATCGAATTCTTCATGGGCGCCGGTCCGCACGTGAACACGCCGACGCTCTTTTGCTAAAGTTACGGCCAACAGAAGTTACGCCCAAATAAAAAATTAGGCGTAACTTGCCGCCGGATGCGCCAACTGCACGTGTCGGAACAGGGCGAGAAAGTCCGGCCGCCCGAAGTGATTGGCCGCTTTTAAATTGGTGAAAATCGAGCGTCCGTGCTCGTTGCGAAAGTGCTCCTCACAAATGTACTAAAAATTAAAAAAATGTGCGATTAGAATACAATTAAATTTAGGCATATGATACAAGAATACAATGATACAAGAAGTCAACATAGTACGCATCTAGAAATTACCAGAACGGTGGTTCGAAGGTCGTACTTGTGAAAGAACTGCGTGATAAAGGTGTGGACCTGAATATTAAGGAAAAATTTGCAGGCGGCTGCAAAAAAAGGAGAATATGTGACACTCTATTGTTGAAGTCCAGTTTGAAAAGTAGTTGTATTAAGGCAGGCCCCACTAATTTCATAGCCATTTCCGCATTGAACCTTCAGTTTGAACAAACCATGTATAAAATCCGAACCAAACGCAGCAACACGTCACATATTCGGCGTTTGTTGCGTTCGCCCGCAATAGAAATGTGCAGCAAAAATAATGGCAGCTGCAACTTACTGACATTTAGCTAGATTGAATGCGAGAAATCGGCATATGCCCATTGAACTGCCATGCATACATATGCACGCACGTACGCACGCACGCACGCGCGGGCGCACGCACGCACGCACGCACGCACCGCGCGCGCATGCACTCACACACGCACACAGGAAGGCAGACACGCATGCACGCATATGTACAGGCACGCACGTGACACACATGCACGCATTAGGGCACTACACAAATGGCTGAGGGCACAACACAAATGTTGTACGAACAGGTCATCATTGGGTGGATGGGAACGGAATTTAGCAGGATTGTTTCGCCTACACATCACCAACTGTTCATCATCACCAACCCACATGTCACCGATTGATTATGCAGGGCATACTTTAACAGCATCAGGTCCATGGTAATGGGCAATGATAACGTCTTGTTAGAGACATGAGATATGAGTTGATGGACGTTTGTGTTTTGGCTTGACTGAGTGACATGGCTCGCACAAAAAACGCCGAATATGTGACGTGTTGCTGCGTTTGGTTCGGATTTTATACATGGTTTGTTCAAACTGAAGCTTCAATGCGGAAATGGCTATGAAATTAGTGGGGCCTGCCTTAATACAACTACTTTTCAAACTGGACTTCAACAATAGAGTGTCACATATTCTCCTTTTTTTGCAGCCGCCTGCAAATTTTTTCTTAATACAGTGTTTTTTCGTAAGATGAGAGTTGTTTCTGCAATTCAACGCCCGCACGCTCGCACGCACGCACGCACGCACGCTCGCATATGCACGCACGCAGGCACACCACACACACGCACACTGCCATACAGTGTACCTGTGACTGTATCAAACAAGGCAAAATTGAAGGAAAGCAAAGTACCAACAGCATAGCAGCACTCGTTTCTCAAAAAGGGGCCTCGAGCACATTTTGGGCGTTTTCCCTTAACGCGCAGTAATACTGCAACGCGCTG
The DNA here is from genome assembly GCA_030248085.1 of Paralinhomoeus sp. GSCO2_6. NCBI lineage: Eukaryota > Metazoa > Nematoda > Chromadorea > Monhysterida > Linhomoeidae > Paralinhomoeus > Paralinhomoeus sp. GSCO2_6. The sequence goes on along the minus strand of JASAMY010000369.1, from coordinate 19,740 downwards.
TGGCATGCATGGTCCCCCGATGAATGCGCTTCTCTTTCGCCATAACGCGCCGAAATCGGTTCAGGCAATCAAAAGTTATAGGCGATCGAAAATCCGTATTCTCGCGCGCGCAAGTGCTCACATATTAGGGTTGTACGCTGACGCGTACACCCTGATTCAAATATTCAGTACCAGAAACTTAGGCTTTGCAACCGTATTACAATACCTCGAGCAGTCCACACTGGTCCTCGTCTTCCACCTGCCTCAAGATGTCTATAACCCACTCGAAGTTCTTGTGTCGGTCTACCACCCAAACAAAGTAGACCTAGAGGTTCGGGTCTGCCACATGTGTATATGTACGGTACAACTTCCGAAAGCATCCAATAACACTCCGAGAAATTCGTCGAAAACTCAGATCTTACTGAAAAAGTGAAATATAGAAGCCCCCTCCAGTACTGCCAACTGTGCGGAGGGATTGAAAGTACGTCCGAAGGAGCCGAATGCTTTCTTCATGCACACGGAGCATACCTTTTTGCATCTGAAGTTGGGTACGACGGTGCCTTTGGTAGCTCGTTGGCGCGACTTGGCGACGAGGTCGCGCAGGATGGACGTGTAGGGGGTGACGCCGACGCCGGCCCCCACCAGCACCGCCACCTCGGACAACGCCCAGTCCTGGTTGCCCGCGCCCAACGGACCGTACAGGTGCAGCTGTGAAGTTTTAGGGAGGGGGGCGTATAAACTCAAAGTGGTCTTGAGGATGTATAATTATACGGGGTTAATTTTGAGGGGGCCTAATTATAGAGTTTACAGTAAATAACGAACACAAACCGCAGAGCTGGAAACCCAACTCTACTTTCCAAAAGTTAGTCAACACGACCAATGATGGAGGGTCGACTTGTGATACCAACCTTGTGTTGGATCAATTAGATCAGATGTATTCCTTTTACACTATCTACGTCAAATACACGTGCAACACCAAAGCGCTGGGTGCCGTTCGGTGTGCTCCATTCGTTCTCATAGTACACAACACGGGCGCATATCGATTGCGCACCTCGGATGCAACTCACCAATGGATACGGCTTGACAATGTCGTTGGCGTTCTCAATCCGCTTCCTGAGGGCGTGCGTCCACGGCCCAACCACTTTGATGTAGAATTCCAGAGTGGGTAGGCAATCTAAAGTCCGCCAGGTCACAAGGAGCGTTCAAAAAGCACCTACAGTATGTACTACGTGTACGTACGTGCATGTGCTCGTCAGAACAACATACTGTATTCTACGTGTGCGTACCGTAGAATCGTGTGAAGATGCACCCTAACACACTTTTGACGCAACACAGTTCTTCACTACAGTGTCAGCGAATTGAGTCATTGGCTCCAACAGTAGATTGGGCCCTCATTTAGCGTTTAAATTTCATAGTAGAATCGGCACCGGGGGAGGCGAGCGTGAATGCGTGGCGGTTGTTGAAGGTCGTGCCGAAGTCTGGCGAGCTCAGTTGAACGTACTGACCGGAACGAAAGGTGAAGTCCGCCGGCCGCCGACACCGCACGTACACGATGTCTAGAGGTCGGGCGAAAGAGAAGCATTAAGAAAAAGGAAAAAAGCACACCTTAGCTCCTTCAGGGATGCCCCCCACATCTCCACTCGTGCCTCCCACTCCCAGAGACAAGAGGCGCACTATTTTATTCGCAGCTTAATGTCGGAGAACAACTAGAGCAGGCACATTTCTACGGTGTCACAACTGTACATAAACAGCTACAACATTGCAGTGGGACGCAGTGCATAGGAGTTTCGTTTCTTGCATTACATTTACAATGTACGAACCACTCAATTGACATTGAGCGATTTCTCATGTTGAATGTTCTCAGCATTCCAGAAACAGTCACAGCAGTCACTCTTGAGTCGAGTTGAACTCACTGGAAGGCAGCATCTTCGCTTTGTCGATTTCCAATCGTTTGTGCGTCTGTTTGAGACCGATGATCCAATCCGCGACGAATAAAACGATCGGTAGACCCGCGTAGACCAGGAATTTCGGAGTCTGAAGCAGTCGAATAAGGGCGTCAGTAGTGGGTAGTGGCGCGTAGGCTGACGTTGAGAGCAGATTGCTTCGGAGGAACCACTCCAGCCCATGGAAACAATTGCAAATGTAGCGCCCAGAGTCAATCAATACGTTGTCACAGGGATTAGCGGTGTCCAACTGGCCTGCAGTAGTGCCTGTATTCCGTGAAGGACGGTGAGAGCGTAGAGGGGCGCGTATAGGGCGTGCGTGAGGCGGAAGGCGGCGTGCGCGCTTCCACGCACTGGCGGCGCGGAGAAGACCAACAGAATGGACATCAGCGCCGCCAGCAGCACCCCCGTAAGCCCCGGGATCGTTTGGAAGAGCCAGAACGCGATCGAGGGCTCCTCGGAGCTGCGGCAACGCATGAGGGTAAAGGACGCACGCACGCACGCACGCACGCACGCACGCACGCACGCACGCACGCACGCACGCACGCACGCACGCACGCACGCACGCACGCACGCACGCATGCACGCACGCACGCACGCACGCATTATTCACTACACTACCCGAAGTGAATGTCAGGAAATAGGCATCTGAGAGAGTCGAGCGGCTGCGTCGTGATGTGGTAGAAGTTGAGACAGTGGCCGATGGTATGAATGGCTGAAGAAACACTGGTGGGATTCTTGGCTTTGAAGATTGACGTACTGATTGAGTCATACGCGTACACTGTGGAGGTATAGCTAATATGGTATACGGTACATGACGTAGTATGCTGTATGCTACAATACTGCGATGTATAAACTGCGAAGCGCCTGCGCTCTTTTAATTGAACGAAATAGACACCATGAAAAAGCTCTGCCGAACTCTTCTGGCACCTGAGAACACGGCCGTGACAATGGCGGTCATTTTGTGGAAGGGCAACGCCTTGTCGAAGGGCACGAGTTGGTTGAGGGCCGTGTTCCGCGCCAGGCTCACGAGGTTGTGACAGACGGGCAGGAGGAGGACGGCAAAACCGAAGGAGATGACCGCGCCCGCGCCCCTCGTGACGCCCACCACCGGGCCCGTCACCCCGCGGATCTTGAAGTCCTCGTTTTCCACGTTGTAATCTAGAGGCCATACTTCCGCCATCGATGTATAGCGAAGGGCGCAATCAAATTCTCGAGTGCGAATGTCCTTTCAAAGGCTCACGCCAGAATCTCTCCAAGAACAGCAGCGCAGCGACCCAGCCGAAGAGAAGAGTACCGACAACCGACTGGCGCTCGTCCTCCAGAAAACAGAGACACTTGCGCCACAAGCTGTCCTGGAGGATGTCTTCTTGAAGAATGAAGAAACTCTGTCTGCGGCCTCTCTGGCGCACCTCGCCGTTTTTGTCGGCGGCGACTAGGCTTACTTTCTTTCTGGAAATGTAAAATCTTCAGTGCGTGCGTGCGTGCGTGCGTGCGTGCGTGCGCGCGTGCGTGCGTGCGCGCGTCCGTCCGTACCGTACGTGCGTGCGTGCTGACTTAGGAGCCATAGCCATCTTCTGTCTAGCGCCCTTGAGATCGATGCCCATGGGCGTGTGCGTGCTGGCCACGTGGGAGAAGAGCTGATCAAAGTCTGCTCGGCTGATCACGTTCTGATCGGCCGCAATGCCGCAGCTCGCAAAGAGACGCGAGAGCAGAGCCGCCTGATCTCCCTCGTCCAGACTCACGCCAGCCGTGATGCCGATTGATCTGAATTGTTTGATTCACTGATCAATTGATGAGCTCTCCCAAGATCAGCTCGCCAGTAGTCGAACCTGACGAACTCGGCGAACTCGGTCTTCTCGATGGCGCCGCTGGCGTCGAGGTCGACCATGTGGTAGAGGATGTCGAGCTTGTCGGCCGCGCTGCCCGTCGAGAAGCGGCGCACGATCTCCAAGAAGTCGGCGAAGGACACCGTCTCCGGACGGACGCCGCGCTCTCTGCGGTGATCACATGGAGTACACAAGTGGCCGCACTACAGAAGTCGACGCAGCAGGGTTTCCATAGTAAACCGCAACATGCAAAATGAATGCAGTAACAGCTTTCGCGCACTCTGCAGCGTCCAGCTCGAGCTTTAAATGTACCTAATTCACAGAGCGATGTTCTACTGGGCGCTCCTCAGAGGGGTGTTGCAAGCCACCCCCTCCTTTGAGCTCCTTTTGAGCAATTGCAACCAGAAATCCGAACTGTGCTGTATTGCAGCTCGCTGTGACGCACGCACGTACGTACGTACGTTGGCGAAACGCTGCGAACCTGGGTCCACGATGGATGCAGGCGAACATACGTTCGACAAAGAGGTCCCCGGCCGACATTCCCAGGGCGTCGGCGAATTCCTCGCGCGTCAGCCGGGTGTCTAGGACGCTTGCCGACGACGGGGAAGCCTGGAATTCCGCTAGACCGTTCGCGTAAGCGAAGCCGTTTGTCGCGTTCCTGCTTCCATTGTCGACGCCATTCATGGAGGCGTCGTGCAGTTTGGAATCGTTGAAGCGCTGGAATGTAGCTCATAGAGCATCATTTGCAGCAGAAAATTGCACTGTATCCAAAACTCACGCCCACGTGAGCAATTTATATATAGCAATTTAGCAAACGAGCAAAATCAGATACCACAACAATGCATGCAAATGCGCCCGGTACAGTATGTACGCCAATGATGAGTACCGTACCTTGGCGTAGGCTTCTCTGAAGAAGCGATCCAGCTTCTGCTGCCGCTTCTCTTTCGTCTCGGCCTTCGCAAAGAGCCGCTCGTCTGTGACGAAGCTCGTCTTCACCATCTTTCCGTGCGCGTGCAGCGCCGTCTTCAGAGCCGCCAGAAACTGGGCGCGCTCGCTGGCCTTGTGAAACAAGACCACCTGCGGAGAGGAGCCACGATATACTGTATTCTCAGGCTCCTTCCAGCAGAAATCACAATAGAAATTTATAAGAGATTTGGAATTGGCTCAAAAACGGCGCCCAATGCGCCGGAGCAGAAAACGACTGTAGAAGGTCCAATGCAGGTGTGGCGGGTGGACCTAGCCACCTACACTCAGTTTTTTCACCGCGCACTCACCAGACTGTAGCAGCTGCGGATGCTGACGTGCGTGGCCGTCGACTCGGTGCTCAGGTCCAGGGCGACCGTCGTCTCAGGCGCGAATTCCAGGACGCGGAGCAGACTCTCGCGACCGCCTCTTCTGGGCTTCTCGACCAGAAGCAGCGGCCGGTGCGCCTTCAGGCGAAGCACAATCCGTCGCGTGTGACCCTCTGCCAACCACTCGAGCGCTGAAATACAAAGAAAGTCATTTTTGAAGCTGTTCTCTTCGACAAACGCTTGCAAACCACGCACCGGCACGCACCGGCACGCACGCACGCACGCACGCACGCACGCACGCACGCACGCACGCACGCACGCACGCACGCACGCACGCACGCACGCACGCACGCACGCACGCACGCACGCACGCACGCACGCACGCACGCACGCACGCACGCACGCACGCACGCACGCACGCACGCACGCACGCACGCATGGCACCTGGGATGGCCTGCTGCTTTGCGTCGGCTGGTCCTCCGTTGCCTAGTTTGTGTTGCGCCAGGATTTCCGCCGTGATTCTCTGCGGTGTTTCCAGCCTGGCGGTGCTCTTGCGTCTCGCGGTGGTGACGTCCGGTCCGAACGCGTCGCTGACGCCACCGAACCGACGACGGCGACGACGCACCAGCCAGAAGGCGATAGAGGCACTCACTGCATGCAGGTTTGCGTTATCAAACCAAATTGTCATGTACACCGTATACCAAACTAAAATTTGCTTCAGTTTTTTTTTAAATTTGAATTACCTATACTTTTCAATATTGATACTCGCATTCTGATGGCTTTGAACGCCCATTGCAGCTGAAGGATAAGTCAAGCAATGGAACGCACCAATGGGCACCAGAATCAGAGCGAGCAAGCTAAACACGAATTCTGTGCCGCTGCCCCAGAAATGGTCGTGCCTCGTGAGGGAAATGCACGGCTCCAAAGGGTATTTATCAATTTCCTCATTTAAATGCGCACATGGAGTATTGACGGAGACTCTGAAAACCTAAAGCAATGCGCAGAGATTGATTAGCATTTTTTCAGAGAAGAGCTACTCTTGAAATTCAATTAAATTTATATCTAGAAATACTTCATTCTGACATTAGGCAAGAAGAGTATCTGCTGCACGACAAATTTAGAACAAAAAACACTTAAAAACGAACGTCGTCTTGCATGTCGTTGTCTGTCAAAGTTGTCGTCGCCAAGATGACATCTTTCATCGTTGTTTTTTTAATCTCATCAATTTGCGCGTTGGATAATTGCCTAGATTTGTCCCAACTGAAGGAATTCCGATTAGGGCATCACGCACAGAATTAAGCCATTAGCTGATTTTCAATCGTTCATTTATGAGTCAATTCTTTTGCTTTTTTTGCATAATTGTGCTTTGATTATGTTAAAAAACATCAAACGTTACCCGTTCTCCATGTTTTCAAACCAGAACCGATCGGCCGCTCTCACACGCAAGAATTGCTCTCTAATCGCTGCTGCAAATAAATCTCCAATTTTTTGCTGAGAACCCTCTAGTATGCCCCCGACGATTGCCTCCAACCGATTCGGATGGAGTTTGTAGAGTTCACCGAGCTGAACAAGAATGCTGACATCCTTGGCTAAACGTGGGGCTTTGTGTGCCGTTCCGTGCACAAAGTGTACACGCGGAGACTGACCGCACGTTAGACTCATTTTGCTGTCTTTTTTATTTTTAAATTGGAATTTTTAGCTTTGTATTTAAATCAGATTTTTGAAATTTAGATTTGCATGTGCAAAATGTAAATATGTGAACAACAACAAACAATTTGGAGGTCCTATTTGGTGAAGCATTCATTGCATTTGCTACACATTTTCACAGAGAAATTGGTGGGCCAACAATACACTTCCCACACCGAAAAGAAAATCATGCAGGCGAAACACAAAGCAACTAAATCCCAGCCACCATTTCTGAGTCTTCAATATCGCTCAGGTTGCGCGCGGGCAAGCCCAATGGCCTTCTTAGAGAGTGGTAGTACGCCAGTCCATGGTCCCTGCCACTTTGAATGAGCAACGCGAGTTGGTCGCGCCTTGAAAAGTGCTTGGGTCCGGCGGCGAAATCTGGAGGACATTTCTCATTGGGCACCGGCCGGGTGATCTCGCGCGGCAAACAAACCACTTCGCCAAAAAAAGTAGGTGTAACAGTTGGCCAAATACAAATCTCGAACATAGAGCAGTCAAATATGTTCTCCCCTCTTTTAACAGGAACCCCGGTTAAGCCGGGGGCACTTTTGGAGGATTGGAGGATTGGAGGATACCTAGAAAGTCTTCGGTAAATGTGCGATCCAAACTTCTCGCTCTCTGCGTGGCCATTCCCAAAAGAAATTCTTCTATTGTGAGGTGTCTGAGTGCCTCATTCGCTTTCCAGTGGTTTTGGCAGAGTCTCAACGCTGGATAGTCAGGGTGATACTTGGACAGTTCACACTTCGGCTTGCGCAAAAGCAATCCGGAGGGAATCTAGAGAGTATGCCACCAAAAAAATGTAGGTAGGCATTTTGGTGCTTTCCAGAAGCTCAAATACGCGCGCAAACCAAGGAGTTGTGCAGTTGAAAGGCGCCCAAGGCGAAAAAGTGACTGATGGATGGATCAGCCGAAGCATCGTAGCCATTGTACTCCTCTAATTGCGCCTTTTCTTTCAAATAGACCGGGAGGAAGTCGTAAAATGCAATTTTCTGCGCAAACATGTACCGGTAGTTAGACAAGACCTGTTTTACGTGTATTTCACGTTGTGAGCATTCTTAAAACGTCTGTTTACCATGTAGTGCACTGTACAGAAAAATAATAATAATAAAACTAATTCACTTGCAAAGTTGCTATTACGGTGCGTCGTGCGACTTGAAAGAGGCGCTCGTCGGTCCAATCGGTGTTCGACATTCGATACGTCAACGCGACGTGATTATGATATCTTCGGAACAGAAGAGCCAACGATAGCGTGTGAGCGCTCGCACTCAATCGCGAGTCTCCAAATACTGAAAGTGCACACCAAGTTTATTTCGTTTTATTCAGATCCCAGAAGCAGACCCGTTTTGCGGTTTCACTAACAAAAAATAACTACTCTTGAAAAACGTCTGTAGACAATATGGTGCACGCACATTGCACGTGCGCAATTTCCGCTTCGACGGTCAGTATTTGCTTTGCACGCAGTGCGCTATTGCTGTATTTGGGCAACGCTAGGAGGCCGTCACTGGCCCATATAGCATACCCATCTCCATGTCGCCTTCTTGTCTAGAGCCGCATAATTAGGTAAAGACATTCGGAAGAACGCCATCTGCAATCTAGGGCAACGAACGACGGCCCGAAAAAATCCATTGAGAGGGAAGCCCTCGATCTAGTGGATCCATCAAGAATCGAACCCAGAACCGGGCGCACACGAGGCCGATTCTTACCACTACGCCATCCGCAGGCTATTACTTTCCGACTCACGAGGATCGGTCGATTTCGATTCCATAGTTAGCGCCTCTTCTCCTGACGACGGTGATTCGCTTCTTGTTGCAGCGCCCTTGAGAGTACCGTCAAAGTAAGTCCGCAGCTGGGCTGCAGCCGGCTCCGAAGTGCCGTACAGGAAACTCGCGTCAAGCCAAGCGGTGGCAAAGTTGGACTAAACGAGCGGATGGCTGTATTTACAAGAAATGGCACAGTACGTATATTGTGCTATAAACAGAGCCTATCCACAAGCATTTTCAGCGTGGATACAAGTGGACCTGCTCTCTGCTCCTCCCCGGACCACAGCCGGTGCCCTCTTCAAAAGCGCTCCTAACGAAAGGCATTTCAATATCTCCTTCGCAATTCGGATCGAATACGGCATCGCACTTTGGGATTTTCACGTAGTGCGGCTCGTACGGACAGCAGACGCGCGTGAGATCCACCAAGTCGAGGAGTAGAATTTCAGCTAAAATGTACGGCTTCTAGGCGAGTTGTGCGTGCGTGCGTGCGTGCGTGCGTGCGTGCGCGTGCGCGCGCGCGCAGTGCGTTTGCGCCTCACCGAAATATGCCGATAGAACACTGAGTGTTTGTTCATGCGTCCTGTTTGCTGCACTTTCAGATTTCTTGCGCCGAAATAACTCTGAGGACAATGTTCTTGCGTTCGGCAAATGGGCAGCCATTTTCGAGACGCCATCCTCGTATGTTGACTGGCCCACACGTCGAAATGACGTGCCTATGAAAACTCTTTTTTCCCATCAACGCACGGAGTTGTAGTTTTATTCAGTCCTTGTTGGCAAGGGAGAAAGGAGGTTGAGGTTATCGCATGAATGCACGTCACGCACCTGCCGAGCCGAGCTGTGGTCGATTCATATTGTTGTACCAACCGTCGAATCTTTGAAATTCGCCCCATCCATTGGCTGCAACACATCCATTACCATGATTATTTATGGTACGGCACGCCGATGCAGTCTATGATAAAGGTATCTTTTAGAAATTCTCTTACCCTGCGAAAGGTCACCGTGTGACGGAACCGTCAGTGAAAAGGCGCTGCCCAAAAGCCAGGGCCACATAGTTTAGCTGAATGAAAAGGTTGTGTGTGCTTCTCAGAGGAAGTGGGTGTGCGGGATGGAGGGTGCAGAGCGAGCGTGTGTACTCGGGTGCTGCTGCCGTCAAAGCCGAAAAACACTCCGCGGTCCAACGAACCACAAGAGACCCAAAGCTTTTGTTTTGTTTTGTTCTCAAATAACGCGTCGCAGCAATGGGAGTGGAGCGGCTCTAGCCGCACGAAAGACCGGTAAATGGCTAAGGCACGCACACACGCCGTGTCCACTTACCACAATGGACAAGAATGCCTTTTCTGTACATCCGTTAGCCGCGCGGGGCGGGGGGGGGGGGGGGTAGGTTTTCAACGAGCCGGTTGATGCCACCTCCCTCACCTGTATTTGACGAGCTCTTTGTCGAAGAGCGTTTATTGTGCTTTATTGCTTGCGCGACCTTTGCGCCTTTTTTTGCCGCGCGTCAGCCCGGCGAGTTCATATACAGACGGAAAAATTAGTAACCGTCTTAAGGCCGATTTATGATCATCCGCGTCCGTCACCCGAAAATTGCTCAATTTTTAATCGAGCATTCGTCGTGGAGAGATGACGGACGCGGATGATGATAGATCGGCCCTTACACAATGCTGTTACCGTAAATCCTCCAATGCAACCCCCCCTCCAATAGTGCCCCCCTCCAATAGTGCCCCCGGGTACGGCAAGGTTGAAATAATAGTGCCCCCCCCCCTCCAATAGTGCCCCCGGGGGTAAGGGGTATGTTGTGCCATGTGCCTTTTATGGGCAAAAATATAGTGGTAGGTACATTTATAACGTGTATACACACTACTACTAACCAACAATAGTACGTTTCAGCAACTATTAACGGTAAATCAACCATTAAATGTGGCAAAAGTGATCAAAATCACCGAAAAATCGGCAATTTTGACAGCGAAACTAGCATTACCATTCAAAATTTTTAGGTTGAAATAATAGAAGCCCCCCCCCCCTCCAATAGTGCCCCCCCCCTCCAATAGTGCCCCCGGGTAAGGAGAGGTTGAAAAAATAGTGCCCCCGGGGCACTATTGGAGGATTTACGGTACTAATTTTTCCGTTCCGTTATACCATCCGACGGATCGGACTGAATTGTTTTGGCGCTCAGTGGACAAACTGCAGCAGATACACTTCTTTTGGGTTTATTAAAAATAAAAAAAGAAGGATGATCAAAAGTGTGTTTAGCATACCTATACAAACATACATTGTAGGGCCAGTAAGTGTTCGTATATCTGGGAACGACATTTCTGATTCAAATCTGTGAAAAACGCATGGTCGAGAATGCGACCCAGACGTCATTCTTTCCACTGGCTGGACACTCTATACTTTTTGCTTCACTCGAGGCATTCGCGTTTGCTCAGGGGGCCGCGTTGCTAGGACGTTGTCCGTGCGTACTGTACCGGACTCGCACGTCTAAAGGGTCGAACTGCCTACTGTTGTAATTCTCTGCTGCCATTTGTGCACGAGCTCTTTCGAGTGCGCGCTAATTCCACACGGAATGCGGGCGCTCGCTCGCACGCACTCTACACACAAACAAGGCTACCTGTAAATCATCCAGAAGCGGCTGATATGTGACGGGCAGTAGGGGTGGGGGGGAGGCGGATTGGCGCTGCTGTCTGAACGTACACCATCTCCGAACTGTCTTTGTTTCACTCTCCCAGTGGGCGCACTTGCGTGCGGGTGTCCATGGTGCATGGTGCAACCCTTCAAAAAGCAACGTCTTATTGAGCGCTCGCCATAGTCGCTCCGCGCTGCCAGCCTCTTCTATCTATCTTCCGGGAAGTATACGCCACCGCCATGAAAGTGCTACTGTGCGCGCTCGGAGTGTGCGCCGCCGCGAGTGCGGCGCTCGCTTGCAAGCCTCCCAAGCAACCTCCGCGTACGTCCTCCCTGGCTGAAGAGCGCAGCAGTTTTGTTCACGAAAACGAATTAGTATGAACCAGAACCGTAGTAAACGACGGCGGAATTGCATACACGCACCGTGAATCATTCAATAGAGCCCTTCCATCCACTAAAAGGGCAAGGGGAGGTTGAACGAATAGTGCCCCGGGTCACTATTGAAGGATTTACGGTATACACATGGTAGTTATGAAACGAACCTGCTACGCTGCTTTGCAGTGTATTGTATACTATTCACTGCTACTGGAATAAAATGTGAATAGCGTTGGCATTTTGCCGCGATTTGCAGCCGCTGGAGTCTGCGCGTCCGCAGAGCACTCAGCAAAAGTCGGTAGAATATGTGCGATTCTACAAATTTGACGTAAACACATGAATTAAAGTGTATATGGCCTTGCATCATGTCGTCTCCTTTCTCGTCTGCTTTCAACTTTCGATTAACATTCTCGTGCAAATTTCTACTTCTCCGGCCGGCAACAGCGGCTGCAAATGGACTTTTATTCTTGAGAAAAAAAAAACAACTTTCCAGCCATGTAGTATATCCGGCAAATTACCTAGTGTAAATGGCGCAATTCTGAAGGAAAGTATATACAGGTAACCGATGGTGGTAGATTTTAGCCAAGGAAGCAAAGGAGCGAGTGGCACTCGTGGGAGGAATGCACTTCGTCAGCGACGAGGTCGGCCTCAAGTTTACAAACGCGATTTCGTTGTTGGACCACGAGGCTGACGAGTACGAGAGCTATCATCTGAGTCTACCAGAGGTGCGCGTGTACCTTCAGTACCTGCCTTAATTGTCCAATAGCACTCCGGGAGTACTGTTGTTTCAACCTCGGGACCACTATTGGAGAGAGACTGTAGGTACAGGAACATGGCATGTATAGGTATGTTAGAAGGATGCGGACAGCGTGTTTTTACCAAGGACAAAGGCCAATGCAAAAATGCAACTCTGCAAATATTGTAGTTGCAGTGGAAGGCGATGCTGAGGCCAGTGTGCTTGATGAACCTACATGACTCTTTGTGTATCCGCACTACAACACGCACAGGCTGTTGCTGCTGCTTCGGCCGTGGGCCACGACGGCCGACTGATCGTCACAGGAGGTGGTCTCGACGCCGCCGGCAAGATGGCACGCACGACGTCGATTATAGAAGGGGACACCGTTCTAGACGGGGCACCTCAGCCGACGGACGTGACGGTCAGAAGGGCAGGAGCGACAATCGGTGCGCCTTGATTTTGACGCACTGGCACGCACGCACGCACGCACGCACGCACGCACGCACGCACGCACGACCGCACGCACGCACGCACGCACGCACGCACGCACGCACGCACGCACGCCCACGTTCCGGTTCAGGCGACACGCTTTTCCTGTGCGGTCCACTAGCGGGCCAGGACTGCCACAGCTATGCAATGGTCGAAGACAAGTGGACGACGCTGAAGGCGAAGGTCCCAACGAATCCGGACACCAAGGACGTCGAGATCCACTCTATGGTGGCCGTCGACAACCGCTACCTGTACCTCGTGTTTAACACCGAGAGAAAAACCAAGCCGAACGAGAAGCGACTGGAAACGGGTCGTCGCGACTCGTTCTTCTCAACTCTACAGAGGTTGGTGAGACGCCGCTATACACGCTACAATAGTGTTTCTTGAGGCTCCGTCAGGGGCAGACAGCTGGGTTGTTCATTTCTGTCCCGCCGTGTACCGCGTCAAAGCCGCTACAGCTTGGCCTGGCCGCATCGCGCGCACGTCTAGACGCCGCCGTGTGTCTCTCGAGAGGCGCGCCCTTGACGAGCAGCCCTACTACATGGTCTACCGACTCGACACGCGCGACGCCGACGCCGACTGGCGAGTGCTCAGCGAGACGCCCGTCGCGCAAGACAGCGACGACATGTATGTACGTGAGAATGCTCCCGATAATACGCTCCGCCCCCACCACCGAAAGCCTAGTGCGTGAAGTGCTCGCCTCTCCTTCTGTAGCGCTTTTGGTTCGGCCGTGCTGACGGCTGACGGCAAGGGCATCCTCGCGTGCGGCAGTAGTAAGGAGTTATACGAGTTGGGGGATTTTTTGAATTTGCGCCATTTCGCGTGTTTTCGGTTTTGCGTGTTTTCGTGGGTTACTGTAGGTTACTGTAGCGCGGAAATTTGAACTTAACCGCGGGAAAGTGATTTCATTCTTTTATTTTTTTTTATTTTATATTTAATTAATTTACATTATATTTAATTACAAAGTGATCTGAGTGATTTGGCAAATAAGTGATCAAGTATAATCACCATGATTGGCCATGATTGACCAAAGTCTGACTGTGGTCTGGTATGACCTGTTGCATGTGAAACATGAATTTTGCGGGTGACATGTCAAGACATAATGCATTAAATTTCTATGTAAATTGAACAACTATCGATTTTGTGATTTGGTCTAGGCATTATTTTTGCATGGTCTGCATTAACTGCATGTTATTTGGGTGTGATTGAGCATAGCTGGTGTGTGAATAGGCATGATTTACATATAATCTACATTAACCGCGTGTTATCTTGGTGTGACTTGTGTGTCATTGGGTAGTGCATGATTGGGTAGTGTGACCTACATGCTATCTTGGCATGTCATTGGGCATGATTGCCATGACCTATGGGCAATCTGATGGATGTGATCTGAGTGATTTGGGCAATAGGTGATCAAGCATGATCAGTGTTATTGGCATAATTTCTGTGTAATTAGCATTAACTGTGTGTTATTCTGGTGTGATTGAGTGAAGCTGGTGTGTGATGGAGCATGATTTACACATAATCCACATTACCTGTGTGCTATTTGGGTGTGATTTGTCATGACTGCTGTATGATTGGGTATGATCATTGTGACCTATGGGGTGATCTGAGTGATTTGGTAAATAAGTGATCAAGCATGATCAGTGTTATTGGGCATGATTTTCACATGGATGGCATTAATTACATGTTATTTGGGTGTGATTGAATGAAGCTGGTGTGTGATTGGGTATAATTTACACATAATCCACATTACCTGTGTGCTATTTGGGTGTGATTTGTCATGACTGCTGTATGATTGGGTATGACCCATATGACGTATATACATCTTTGGCATTGGGCAAGATTTCCATGACCTATGGGGTAATCTGAGTGGTCATGATCTGAACTATTGGAAATAATTGATGTGACCTATGAGTGTTTAATGGTTGTGACTATTGGAAATGATTGGTGTGACCAATGGGTGATCTGATTGATTAATAAATGTGATCAGTGTGAACTGTAACTTTTTGAATAAGGGCGTGGATGCAGGTACAGCACTGTAGAACACCAATATTTGAAAATTTTTACACTTACCATGTCATGCACTGTGCTGAATACTCAGTCTGAATTGTGCTGGTGAAATAGGGAAAGGTGCATGATCTAGGTCAATTGGTAGGTCATTGTGCAATGTGTTTACAGTGGACATGCTCTACCATGTGTAGCTGTGCAAATTGCTGGGCAAATTGGTTAGTAGTGCTGCTACAACTTAGCAAGTTGAAACATGTTGGCCTGTCACATGCTCTTTATTTGGCAAAGTGCCTGTCACGCGCTGCTCTTATCAGTGAACATGTTCAAACCTGTCACATGCTGTCACACTGCTGTCACACGCTGTCACCAACTCCTATCAGTAAACATGTTCAAACGCTCCAGTCACGAGTCTTGGGCACTGTGCCAAGCCACTTATCAGCTACCATGTTCAAATGCGTTTGCCTGCCTTAACCCTGTCATGAGTACTATGTGTAACTGTTTACCCTCTTACCCTCATCTCTGTCTCCCTCGTTTTGTCCTCATCTGTTGGGCTAATGCAGTGAGGTAGAAGTTTTGCATAGACTCATTGAAAACAAACAGTGGTCAAGGAGAGGTTAACAACACATGTCTTGTGATATTAATTTGCCAAGCATACTGGCCAACTACAGATGCATGCTGGTGCATTTCTTGGTGAGGGCTACACACCTCAAAGATGGACCTGGTGGACATGAAGCTCAAGGCCTGCAAGAAGCAGACATGCTGCTGTGAACAGTGATTGGGTGAAATCTATGTTGTCACAAGCTGTCAGCTACCACGTTTGTCTTGGCATTGTACCAAGTCATGGAAGCAAAGCTAACTCATTAGCTTGTCATGGTGTGTGACTTGTAGTGAGGCTGGTAGACCACAAATGCTGGACAATGTAATTGCTGCAAAAAACAATTGAGCAATTTGAAAATATTTTCAAGATGAAAATGAGAAATGAGGAGCAGTGAATAATAAATGAGAAATGCAAATTCCAGCACAAACAGATGAATTTTAGACCATATCTGTGCATGTGTGTGTGTGTGTGTGTGTGTGTGTGTGTGTGTGTGTGTGTGTGTGTGTGTGTGTGTGTGTGTGTGTGTGTGTGTGTGTGTGTGTGTGTGTGTGTGTGTGTGTGTGTGTGTGGACATGAAGCTCAAGGCCTGCAAGAGGCAGACTTGCTGCTGTGATCACTGACCTATGTAGTTATAAGCTGTTTCAACTACCATGTTTGTCTTGGCATTGTACCCAAAACCCTAGCCTGTTATGGTGTGTGACTTGTAGTGAGGCTGTAAACCACAAATGCTGCTGGTTTTGTAATTGCTGCAAGAGAAACCAAATGAGCAATTTGAAAATATTTTCAAGATGCAAATGAGAAATGAGGAGCAGTGAATAATAAATGAGAAATGCAAATACCAGCACAAACAGATCAATTTTATCTCTGTGTGTGTGCGTACTGTGATGTACAGCATAGGCAAATTGAACAGTCCATCAAAGTAATCAGCATAGCAATGCACTCACCACAGCTATTGTTTCTATTGCCTTGTCATGTCTGTGCACAGTGAAGTGTTGCAACTCTGCAGTGTGTGCTAGCTTGGGTGGTGCTATGCACTGCCCAAAAAACTGATAAGGATGCACTAGTTGTCTGGCTAACAGCAGCAGCAGCAAAGTGTCAACATGTGCCCATAGCCTATGCAACCTAATGCAGTCAGTGCACATGAAGCTACAATGTATAGCAACAACAGTAGTCTGAAGCAATTTAAAAGCACTAGTATGCAGATGATACACACAAGTGTCAAGCATGGAGACAATGCACAAGGATGGTTAGCACTATGACTAGCACACAGACAATGCACAACAATTATGACTGGTACACAGACAATGCACAAGTATGGCTAGTATCATGACTGTCATGCAGACACAAGGATGGCTAGTACTGTGCTTAGCACACTGACAATGCACACATGTGTCTAGCACACAGACCATACACAAGTACAGCTACCAATGTGTGTAGTAAAGACAGTGCAGACAGGCTACCACTTGCAATGCAACATGTCTAGCACTATGACTAGTACACAGACAATGCACATGGATAGTACTAGCACACAGACAATACACACACAAGTGTCAAGCATGGAGACAATGCACAAGGATGGTTAGCACTATGACTAGCACACAGACAATGCACAACAATTATGACTGGTACACAGACAATGCACAAGTATGGCTAGTATCATGACTGTCATGCAGACAATACACAAGTATGACTACCACTGTCTCCAGCACACTGACAAGGCAGCATTAGCACTATGACTGGCACGCAGGCAATACACAAGGATAGTGAGCACAAAGACAATACACATATGTCTTGCATGCAGACAATGCACAAGGATGGCTAGTACTGTGCTTAGTACACTGACAATGCAGCACTAGCACTATGACTGACCCACAGACACAAGGATGGCTAGTACTATGACTGGCATACGGACAATGCAAAACGATGGCTACCACTGCATCTAGCGTGCAGACAAACCACAAGCATGGCTAGTACTATGCTTAGCACATTGGCAATACACACATGTGTCTAGCGCACAGACCATACACAAGTATGGCTACCACTGTGTCTAGCACACTGACAATGCAGCACTGGCACTATGTACACACAGGCATAGTCACACAGACAACACCAGACAGTCTCCAAGGGGATGAGTTTTGTCACACCAAGAGCAATTTGAAAATATTTTCAAGCACTTCAGTCATTTGGTCAAATTTAGACAAAAGGGCAGGTAAGGAAAAGAATATGTAACAACTTTGAACAATCTGTGACTTCAGTGCAAAGTCTGTGTAGGACATGGTGAAAAAAGTGATGTATTCTTCACAAGGACAGCCAAACCCACAATGATCACAATGTTCATCTTAACGGATCATTGTCCATCTCTATTAGTACTGTGCTTAGTACACTGACAATGCACACATGTGCCTAGCACACAGACAATACACATGGATGAATACTACTGTCCTTAGCACACTGACAATGCAGCACTGGCACTATGTACACACAGGCATAGCCACAGTGACAACACCAGACAGTGTCCAAGGGGATGAGTGCTGTCACACCAAGAGCAATTTGAATATATTTTCAAGATGCAAATGAGAAATGAGGAATAATAAATGAGAAATGCAATTTGGACAAAAAGCCAACAATTTATGTGGTGTCTGTGTGTGTATATCCACACCTGTGTGTGACTGTGGGCATTTATACCATACTTGTTTTTAGGTCTTCAAAGCAATTCAGTCATTTGGTCAAATTTAGACAAAAGGGCAGGTAAGGAAAAGAATATGTAACAGGTGTGAACAATCTGTGATTTCGGTGCAAAGTCTGTGTAGGCCAAAGTGAAAAAAAAGTGATGCATTCTTCACAAGGACAGCCAAACCCACAATGATCACAATGTTCACCAATCATTGTCCATCTCTGTTGGCACTTTTGTTCTTCTTGCTCTCACTGATCTGAAATCATGCATAGTAACACATGTACTATTGTCAGTTCAAAAGCAAACCTCCACTGGCATGCCATACTTGTCCATAACCATTTTCTGAGCTTGCTTGTCATGAAGGTTTAGCAGTGCATAACGTCCATGGTGAAACACAAGGTATATGGTGTCTCTCCCAGTTGGCATTGACATTTCCACACCAGTGGGCAGACGTCCTCTCTTTGGTAGCAGCACAGTGATATCAACATTGTAGAAGTTGGCAATCTTCTGCAGATGGTCAATGTTGCTTGGGTGACAAGGCAGCAGGATGCAAACATCTTTCTTGGCTTGCTTGCATGACTTGCGCACTAGTGCTGCTTTTGCTGTAGATTTAATACCTGGGATAAATCCTTTTTTGTAAAGGATTGCATTAAACATTGTCTCCTCTGCTGGAATGCTATATTTCTTGTAGTGCTTGAAATGGCGCACACGCGTTGAGCCAAGAATATCTGAACAAAGATCTGTCAAACAAGCATTCACTGTTACACTTACTTTGTGTGCATTGCAGAAGCTGAACATTTCTCTGGCGATGCTTGTAGTAGAGGTCAACCACAGTTTGTGCCACTTGCTCCTGTGCACTTTTCACCAACTCTTGCAAATCCATGGCAGACTCTGAGAAAGTAAAGGTTGATGCAATGAGTTTTATAGGTGAAGTCACGTGACAATGCAAAACATGATGTCACGTGATGTCATTGGTCTGGCAGTATAAATAGTAACACAGCCCAATCATTTTGTCAGTCTTTATTTTTTCCCAGAACACTTAACATGCCTTCTTTTGAGTGTGAGCATTGTGATAAAGAATTTGTTTCAAAATTTAATCTACTGCTACACATGGAAAAATTTCACAATGAAGATGAAGAAGCATGCGAGGATGGAAAAGCATCAGCCACTGACATAGATGCTGTGGTTTCTATACTGGAGGAAGTTACGTCAGAATATTCGAGCATTGACGAAATGATTGAGGAATGCAACTACAATGACCTGTTTGAAAAGTTCAAGGAAAAGGTACATGCCACTGTTAAGACTATTATAAATGAACATTAATTTAGGTGGATGAACTACAAATTATGTGGCAGAATTTTGAGGAGACCAAGTTTTTCAAATCTATTCAGAAAACTGTCAATGATCTTCTGGATGATGGACTGGAGCAGGATGAGGCTGTAGACAAGGTAATTTTTTTCAATTTATTCAAATTGTTCAAAGTGAAATTATAGGCATGGGAAAAACGCAGTTGTCTGCTTCGTTGTTTTCTCTGCAACAACAAGGAAAAGCTGGATGAAATAATGTTTGATAAGAGTGCAGTGGAAGATGCTGAAGATGATGAAGATGATGAGTAGAACAGTGATAATTGCAGAGATTTTCCATTTTCCCTCAATTTGTCACATGTAGAACTAACAGTGATAATTGCAGTGATTTTTCTCAGCTCAGTTTGTCACATTGACCACTAAATACACACCTACCATTTTTA